>JAODUH010090500.1:0-14434 GCA_027564835.1 Typhlichthys subterraneus | reverse complement strand
AAATGTTTTTAACTGTAAAGCACTTTGAGTTGCACTTTGTGTATGAAAGGTGCTATACAAATAAAGTTTATTATTATATTATTATTATATATAAATATATATATATATATACTGTATATATATATACTGTATATATATATTATAACTTTGCTAGGCCTTATTCCCATTTTACGTGTGATTGGATAATAATGAAAGTAGATAAGTACAGCAGCATCAGAAAGTGAGGATTATCACTATCAGAACGACAAAATTAAAGAAACACTCCTCGATGTTCCCCTTCTCTACCTTTCCTATAAACACTAAACTGCAGCAGAAATGGGTGTTCTATATAAAAAACACAGTAAATTACCAACAGTAAATAAATGTACCTCTCACTGCAGCCTTACACTTTTTTTTTTAACTTACTTTCAAGTCAATAGTAAGTGGCCACAAGGTGGATGGAAAGGTCAGACCTACATAAATGATTTATCACAGCCTTCTATGGCGACAGCGTGCAGAAACAGGGTAGCGATGCCAAATGCCTTCGTTCACGGAGAGTTGACTACAAGCACACACACATATACACACGCACACCGGCACACACACCTCCTAGCTCTTGTCTAGCTATGTTAGACCCCCCCGCTGATCTATGTCCGTGGGCTCAAGAGTGGGACTGAATTGGTTGACTGTCAAGCACGACTCCCAGAAATCAGCATTCAAGCGGGGTCGAGCTAGCCTTAGCCGCCTTCAACAGCATTGTTCATAACGTGTAAGTGGCGATGCTAATGCTAATGTGTTGCCGTGGAAAACCGTGTGCAAAGGACCGTGACAGGATATACATACAGCAATGAAACCAGAACATCATAGTGACTAATGGAAGACATTGCTCTCTTTGCCACTTTGCATACACATACATACAGTATATAGGCCTTTTAGACTGCATCAGATACACAACACCTGCATATATCACCTGCAGCTTAGATAGTATGGATCTGCAGTGCAGTGATGCAACAATGACATATTCTCTTAATTCTGAATTGACGTTTTGCATACAAAGAAAACCTTTGTGTGTGTGTGTGGGTGGTGGGTGGGGGGTGTGTGGGTGGTGGGTGGGGGGTGGGTGGGGGGTGGGTGCGCACTAGCACACACATTGTAATGAGTTTCATTCTAATTGAACCAAATTAGATACTGCTAAATTGATTTACTTGCAAAGACAGGATCGCGGGACTGTTCCTCCTCACCCAGGGGGGTCCTGGGGTATGAATGTGTGTTCAGTGGGTGATTCTGTAGGCTAATGCAGATAGAAAATATGAGCGCTGACATGGAATCCATATCTAGCAGTTGTGTACCTGTTAAGAGAGGAGAGGACAATCCATTCTCTTTGATAATACACAGAAACAGTCCTGGATCCTAGATATGTCCTGTGTGAAAATGTTGACATTATCTGCTTTGGATGTTTTCAATTTATATTTAAAAGTGCACACAAATTGAGGACCTCACCTTTAACCTAATGTTACATTAAAAAAAAAAAAAAAAAATCCTCACAAAGAAATCACATTGCATCTTAAAATGAAAGCTCTGATTTACTTAACCCACCATCAGCGTCTTGCCGTCTCACATAAACAAATTGCGTCTGCATCAGAATTCATCGATATAGAGCTTCTTATTCACATAATAAATGTCCACGAATGCGCTCAACACCCACAAAACAGCACTCGGCAGGAAGGCTCTCCAAGAGGGGGTCAGAGATGCATTATGGCTGCACTAAGAGTAAGCAATGTTCCCACTTCACTTAGTTAATTACTCTTGGCATGGATTGTGCAGCTACAGAGATTCAACAACTGCAGGTTTTAAAGTATTTTGTGATTGAAGAAGTACTGGAACAGAGCTCAAGTATTTTTTTTTTGTTACACTGTAAAAAATAGGAACTTTTTACCCTGGAATGGGTGGTGTGCACTGATTGGCCACTAGGTGAAGAGCGGTGAGAGGATTGGTCAGTGTACCACTTAGACACATATGAGGCCTGTGTGCATGTGGGTTGTGCCTGCTATGTTTGTATTAGTTTCTGTCTCCCTTTTGCGTTTTTAAAAAACATTTCCTATTTCTTTACTTTTATTTAATGCAATAAAGAGTAATTTCATATTTCTAATATTTTATCATTCCATTGGATTCAACATTACTGTTTTCTTTTATAAAGTTTTATATGCATTGCTTCAGTTGAGTTTAATTAACAACATGAGCACATAGTTACCAGATCAACGCTGACAATTTGTGATTAATGATAGTTTTCCTGGCAGGCAATTAAAAAGGGGCGTGGTAAAGAAGATAGGCTGTATATTTTTTCTGCATTCTGTTTTATAATAAATACTTATCGAGAATAATTTTAAACTTTAAATAAATGTCTTATTTTATCTTTCATTCTTTTTCTTATAATCCTCAAATTGGAGAAATTCTTATAATTTCTCCAATTTGCCGAGGCTCCCACTTTTAAAACACTGGCCTATCCTATTGGGTCAATTGAGGAGTCAATAAAAAAGGTGAAAATGCAGATACCATATGGCATTATCTGTAGCGGTGCGGGAGCGGGCAAGGCAGGAACCAGGCGCAGGGTTTGGTATAAACAAGATATTTAATAAAGACAGCACGCAGACAACACCATACACGAAACAATAACAGACAATGAAACAAACAGAAACCCCATCCTAAATACTAAAGCAACCCCCCAGGTGCAAACAATACACAATCAGTGCACACACCCGTGAGACAAGGAGCGCTGTGGAAGTGCACGTCTGGAAACCGAGGGCAGGAGCACGCAGGCCCCGGTAACGGAGGGGGAGGGTGAGCTGCCCATCGGCGGCGCGGCCCAGACCGTTACACTATCAACAATTTACAGTACATACTATATCATTTTTATGGATTGGTTACTTTGATTCCAATTGGAATTAAGACTCGAAACAAAATTAAAATGCACCATATCGTAAACACCTGAATCGGAAATGCCCCACCCCATTGAAATTTAATTTGAAAGCAGAGATGTAGTATAAACTGTTCCATAACCCAATTGAGAATAATTGATTTAGACTATTTGTTTGGGAATGCCAAATTGATTGGCGACCAGGCAGTATTCTTATGTACAAAACGATTGCAATTAAAGTGGAAAAAAGTTAATGGGAGCTACGGCGACTTCGTCTGGAGCCGTAAATCCATCCGACATCATATAATCATAAACATTTATTATAAAAAATAAAATAAAAACATGAATACATATAATATACAGCCGTTATAACCATAACTATAAGCACTAAGGGTCCTTGTTAAATTATTTTCAAGTTACAGTTGCAAGAATTATGGCATGTTGGGTTTCAATGTCACATACAGATGAGAACATGCTAGACTAATGAAAGCAGGCATTAAAGGCAAGGTAGTTCTTGCTAACTTCAAGCTCAAATCAAAACAGTATTGCACGCCTCACACACTGAAGTGCACTGTGAAGCAAAGTGTAGTGCTACTGCTTCGTTGATACGAGTGGTGTCCGTCACATTGTTTATGTTCTTATTTATGGAGCCAGGGCTGTGTAGAAGTATCAGATACTTTTTTCAACATGTGTAGAGAATGGTAAGCTAATGCCATGAGATATTTGTTGAATTTGACAAAAGGTGAATTAGCTTACATTTAGCTTGCAGTTGTTGACTATGCCTTTTAATTTAGCATCCAAGGAGAGGTTTGGGTCTTGAAATTGTATCTGTATTATTTTATGCAATGCTCTGGTAATGCTCTTACTATGCAAAATGAAACATAAATGTTTCATGTATGTTTTTTCTGTGCTTTTTTATGTCTCAATATCCTCTCAAAACTTCAATTCTAATATTTGTACAGATGAACATTTACACAAGCCTTTCTCAATAAACCCCTGATCCTTTCATTGACATACAATTTGCACTGCTTTGTGGTACATGCCAACTCCATTGTTATTTGGAGAAACCCATTGTTAAGACTCAATGTCCTTGCATAATATTTTTCATCAACTTTTTCTTAGTGCAACAACACAGTGTTGGTGCAAGGCAATCAATGACAATCCACTGTGGGATTTACAGCCTGACAAATGTCTAAACTCTGGTTCCTTATCAACTGTCGATGCAGGAATATAATTAAGGCAGTGGAGGTCAAATGCTTCTCATGGCTAATACTACATACTACATTTTGTGAGCTGTCTTTAGTACACTGACAAGAGAAATAGTCCAACTCAGAGGACAATAATTAATTTGCAATGTATTATTGCCAATTAATGTGTAATATTCCAGAACACTAAGCACATTTTGCACTTGCCGTGCTGTGGAACAAATGACCACTGAGCGAAACAGTAAGACAATTATGTTAGTTTACATGGCCACATCTAAATTTCAGTTAACTTATTAAGAAACACCATTTTGGTACTGTCCCAACCCTGTAAGCCCATGTATTACATTTCAATGTGATCACAAGTAAACAAACAAGCTTATTAGGGATTCTAAAATATGGAAAGAAAACAAACATGCAGAAAACACTTAGACATTGTAATCCTGACATGGTAAGTATTTGAAAATGCATTATTGCATTGCAATAATTATTTTCTTCATTAACAGAATTACAGTCTTACTATATTTGTTTTCAGTTAAACCGTTGTTTTCTTGGGTAACAACATGTTTATGAAGTACATGTTTAATTGCTATTGTATGGTTATTGGTCTTCCTAGACCAAAGAGTAACACCATAACATATAAAACCCCATGGATATGTTGACACAACTGTACACATTAAACTGGCAGAGAAAGGGCTTTCTGCCTTATCATTTAGGACATTACTTATCTCTAAAACCAGTGCCACAGCAGATATTTTTTGGTGGGGGGGACAAAATTGTGGAGGGAAATTTCTCAACTTTTATGCATGTACAACTATGCTTGAGATATTTTGCAATTCATATATTTTTCTTAATACTAAAAACGGAATAATGGGAAAAACAAATTATGGCATGGGTGAAATCTGTCCCATCCGGGATTTGAACCCTTCTGCCCCCACACAAAAGACAGGCACTCTAGAAAATACACCACTACAGTATAGTTGAGAGTGAGATATAGATCATGTATGGCTGCAGCACAACTGTCTTGCCACATGTTTACACATGGTCATGACATGGACTATCTGCACTGGTCAACATGCCTACATGATCACTGGTCAACGACAACAACACACACCCTTATACATCTCCCTATTAAAAATGTTTTGTTGTAAACTCCTCTCTATTTGAAATCTGCCCCTTCCTAGAACGGTCAATGCACAATCCTATGTTAATGCACAGGGGAATTGTCAAGCTTTTAGGGAAAATGCCGAAATGGTGCACATTTTGTAATTCTACTTCTCTCTGATATTTCAGAACTATTATATGAGAAATGTGCTATTATTTCCTTTGGAATGTATCTAACTGTTATCATAATCACAATTAGCCTACATGCCAGTTGCAATACATTCATGTTCCGCATAACAACAATATCCTTTACAGCTTAAACTTTCCATATCTTTGTACAATTCAAAGTAATGTTGAAATACCATTTACAGAAAAGCCAACTTAATTAAACATCATCAAATGTGAACCACGTTGTAATAACGTGAGATATTCATAGAGTAGTCTGTGGATTTTAAATGGCTAAGCAGTTTTATTATTGCTATATAACAGAATAAAATATTAGTGTTTATGTATGATATTAGGTCTCACAAAATACTGTATTCAGACTTAAATAGTTCTTGCGGATTTCATGATCACAGTAACAGCAGCTTTGATTCCATATTACAATATATATTGTAAAGCTATGATTTACTTATAGAGGCACAAAGTAGTTCACAAACCTATTAATTGGTCAACCACAACACTATTGCCAATGCTGAGAGATGCACAATTTAAAAAACACAATGCTTATGGGATAAAAACAACAATGAACTCCTGTGTTTTAGTGTGTGCGGCTTCAATTCTACATGTATAAAAAGCCTTAATTTTCTACCATTTACTAATTATCTATAATTTGTTTCTTATACCATTATATTTTAACAGATTCATGACAAACGAGTTTTGGACAAGCTCTTGCTTTACAGAGCAGTGGTCAGTTAATCAATGTTCCCATTGTTTGCTTTTTCTATCCAAACAGCATCACTAAGCTAAAATGAAAAGAAAGGGATAATTAATATAGATTGTATTGCAAGCTTCCAAATTGCATTTTTTTTAAAGCTTCCAGATTGTGTGTTGTTTTACTGGCTAACCTAACCTGACATGCCAGAGGAATTGTTGTTGTTTTGGACTGCACTGTTATATTAATCCAAAGCGCTACACAATAAAATCACAGCCACATATGGATTTGTATGGGCACACATGGACATAAAAACGTCCATGGTGAAATAGGGCATCACAAATTTTGCCAGAATGTAGTAATCTATGTCTAGCAACCATTTCTTCAATTGACTGATGTAAGTTACTACTATGTACATCTTTAGTAGCCTAAACATATAGGCTAGGCCTGATAATCTGGTGTAAACACGATTCACTGGCATAAACGGTAAAACATTAATAAAACATAATAAGACAGGCCTTTATCATGATATATGGTCACCCCTTATTTGGAAAACCAACTGATAAACGTAGGTGACTACAGGTGAAATCAGGTGAAATCAATATCTATTTCCCAATCTTGCGGCAGAGACTGCTCAGTGCGGATGAGCTGTGACGGTTTTCTGCAGAATCTATGGTGGAACTAGTCAAACGTGGCCAACTCAATCTCTGCTAGACCCTGACAACAAAAGCGAAAACATGCAATGATCTGCCATGATCCTAAAGTCCGCCCTTTTGTAAGGTATCTACCGTACCACACGCGATATACACGCACGTTTTTAAGGGGGCGTGTCCAGAGGCTGCAGTATGCATTCTATAAGACAACAATGAGAACAAGCGCTCGGATCAGCCTATAACAGATGGATTGATGTCAAACTCAACTCAGGATGAAATTAATCAAATCAACTTAGAAAATAGTTGATTGTTGTTATATTCGTGTTTAAAATATTGTTTATATAAACTTTAAAATATCCTTGTGTTGTTATGTTAAAATAGTAATGGCCTACATGTTCATATGACAAATTTAACATTATTTTAATGTCTGATTGTGTCTGGTTTGTGAAAACAAATAACTAGATAATTAAATGTAAAAAAATACATTAAATCAGTGTGTTTGTCATATCACATAAGGTATATTAAAACACAAATGCGTATGTAGCCTATATCCGGTTAAATAGGCAGCTTACCTAAATAAGACAAACGGTTGAGAAATTTTCATATAGCCGATGTGTTATCAGAATAATAATAACATAATTATTATGTTCCACAATATACAATGATCTGCATTAATTTAAATGCAATGAACAAATGTCCTACATTTAGTTGGTTTACTAGTCTAGCAGAGCCAGCCTTTCCTTATGGAAAGTGACACATGCGAGGTATTTTGACTGACATGCAGACAAATTTAACTATGTAACCAATTGACCAATCTGATGTTATTAAACTTGCACTGAGGATAACAAAACAACAGGAGTCTGCTAGTAAATATAGCACTGCACTATCGTTGCACCGGGAACTACAGAGACATACTTGTGAGTGACAATGCTAACAGCCAATGGATATCGACAGTATTACTTCCCGAAAGACAAGTCATAGAGCAAAGTGTCGAGCATGGATGTATTATGGTGTCGAGTCGAGCGGAGTTGCTTATGTGACGTAGTGCTACCGAAGAGGCTGAGACTAGTGGATTACTGACGTAATTGTTCCAAAGCAAAATGGCGTGCAACTCGCAGAACCTGCCATAAACCTACAGTAGCATATTTACCACGAGAAGGGGTTAGAAATACCTGCGCCCGTATACATTATAGTACGGTAGAATCCAAAGGGGAGTAGCCTACACGTTTGCGTTGTGATCGAGAAGGTATCGCTCTGCGATTCAATCAGAAGAGTGCTGTCGTATGTCAATTGTATCTAATCATTTGCAAGGCGAGGGGTGAGAGAAGAATGAGAGTAATTCCACATCGAAGGGGGCGAAATCATGAACGGGGCTGTGTACATTTCGTTTTTCCAAGGGCAACTGGAGTCCGTTTTGGAGCAAGTGGTGCAACTCGCGGTTCAGGAAATAAGCAAGACTGTTGGTTCAAGCCTGAATTCTATGCTTCTGGAAACGGCCGCAAAGGAGCAAGAAAACCAGCGTCTCAAAGTCAAGCTCCAGTCCCGGGAAGGTAGGGCAACTGATAATGGCTCCCTGGTGCCCAGCGAGGATGGCAGGGCGACCGACTTCGCAGGCAGAACAAAGCCCGACAAACAGCAAGACACGCACGCCCCCGGCTACGGCACCGAGCGCGGAGTGCCCCCAGACACCCGAAGGTTGGAGCAGAAAGGACGAGTTGTCGGTAAGGTTAACTTAAAACCTATGTCATGTCTATATGTTTACTTCAACTAGACAGTTCTAAAAGCAACAACCAGATCGCTACGTTGCGTAATACCGTCGGCTATAACTATATTAAAAATATATAACCAGTCAGGCTAGGCCCATGGACGCCAAATGAGCGTGGAAAGGCCTAGATAAAAAAAGAAAAATGATTCGTAGGCACACAAGACGTGTGAAAGAATGGAGGGGAGGGGGGGGGGGTGAAATAATGACAGAGAAGCGGTGCCTATACGACAGCAAGTTCAAAACGTCAAAATGAACATAAACGCCCCTGTATCTGTACACACATTTGCAACTATTAATTGGTGTTTAATTAGACGAGAATGGTCAGGCTAACAAAATAACAGTGAAAGACATATCAATACTTAGCCTACAACATATATTTGTGGGTGTCATTTAGGCTTATTTGTGAACATACAATATATACACATTTATTTTTATATAAAAACGCATGGCAGTGAATTATTTTCTAGAGAAAAATAAATGTCTATGTGTGATATTATCAGTAACATATGACAACGTATATTAGGCTAATAACGGCAATAATAATTTATGGTGTTAAAACATAACTAGTTAGAGATGTAGGCCTAGCTGAATAAAGTTTAGCACATAATGGGTAGGCCTGCACTGAATATTGTTTACATGCTCACAGGATCATCTAGAAATGTATAAATCATCTTACCAGTCTTGATTTATATTGAATGGTAAGAATATCAGACATTCAAACACATTGTCTTAGCTGGACTTAATTAGTGTGTCAATAAAATGTTGTAATCTTTTTTTGTATTCCTTTATTTTCTAGAGCAAGTGGCTACAGTTGCTTTTGTGTTTCTCCATCTGATTGGCTAAGACAGTTCTTCTGATTTAAATATATTATATAAAAAAAAAAATACATGAGCCTATCTTTATGTTCATCTAAGGTGCAGGCTCAGACATAATCCTCCCTATGTTTTTATTTAAAAACCTACTCACTTTACCCCCCCCCCCTCCTCCCACACACACACACACACACACACACACACACACTTGTTCACTATAATCGTGTTCGTCTGGTAGCAGGCTAGCCGTTACAGTGAAAGCCTGGCCTGCATGTCTACACACCTTGAGCTCCACAGTGTGTCAGCCCCTGACCTCTTCTCTGAACTCTGTGAGTTTGTGTGCTAATGGTCTGTGTTCGTCATGCAAGCAAGTAAAATAGTTGGGCCTAAGTGGCCTAAGGGGTGGGACGATATATTATCTTATCGTTTATTGCGATAAAATACTGACCATAGTTGTATCGTGGTGAATGTCCATTATCGTTATAACCATACATATGAATATTTACACAAGTGACTTGACAAAAGCTGTCTCCCTTATACAGTCCAATTGTATTGATAAATACTAACTTATTTATTAGCCTGCATCTTTCCAGTCAATCACCATGATGACTGAAGGCTTGGCTTGCCCATTGTGTCCCCCACATAAAAGTTATTAATCCAGTTTGTTGAAATACTGGTTTCAAAACTAAATTAATCACAAAAAAGATAAGCATGTGTGTCATGATACAATATAAATGTTTTTCTTAGGAAAATGTAAGATCGTGATTCCAGTATGTTTTAGTGCCATTTTAAAATAGTCAAGATATTGTTTATCCGAATTATTTTGGCCATAGGATAATCGTGATATACAATGTTTATATTGTCCCATGCCTAGTGGCATGTCATGCAAGCAAGGCTTTGTTATTAAACAACAATTGTGTTCGGGGGGCAGGAGAACTACCTTGAGCTAAATGTCTCTCGAGGCTAACACAATCTCTGCAAAAGCCTGATAACGACCCATTCATGTGAATCAGGTGTGTTGGAGCAGGGAGACATATAAAACATGCAGGGCAGCGGCCCTCCAGGACCAGGATTGCCCACCCCTGGGCTAACCCTTACCTGCTCCTTTCTTATGTAGCCTCCATTTACCTGTAGATTACACCGACAATAACATGAGCACTTCACTTACAGTATCTTCGTAGCTTCTAAATGCACAACGGTCTCCCATGATGTGCCTGTAGTAGTTGTCTTGTTGTTGAGCCTGTTGTGTATTTTAGGTTTGTGTCTTTGTGTGTGAAAGGTTTGACTGTGTCCTGCACGTTAAAGCACAACGGTGTCTTTTGCTTTTTACACACGCTCTTTGCCCTTCAGTATCAGTCTGTCTTTGCTGCTCTGCTGCAGCTGCTCACTGGTGATAGTCACACCAATTCACAGCTACTACTGGGGAGCTGCCCAGACCAACCAGTCTTCAACTGCCGACAGGCTGAAGATCTGTCTGCACGCTACAGAACGGAAGCAATTAAACAACATGAATGTACACATAGAAGCACTCAGCACTTCTCCTAAATAATATAACCTCCTATATTTAACTCTCTATTTTGTTTCATTGCCCAGTAGTAGGTGTGAATTTGTGACTGTGGCTCGTGAGAAGCTAATCCTCTCTTGATTTAAAAATAAATATTATTAATAAAACAAATTTGGGGGGGAGCGAGGCAAAGCAAAATGGCATCATAAGCACACCTAGACAGGCTGAACAAGAGTATAACAACACCTTTATTTTTTGAGGCGAAGGGTACTAACGCATCTTTCACACATGCATGCACACACAAGATGTGTTGTTGACGTCACAAAAGTGCAGTTCAGCTGCATGTCTGGAGGGCAGTATGGCATTTCCTGAACAACCAGATGCTTGCTAGCTAGCTAGCTGCTATAGCAGGCCCAATGCACAGAAGGCTCAAGTTGTATTGATGTTGCTGGCATATAGTCACTATAAGCATCACCTTGTGTTTAATTTGTTTTTAAATAAAAAACAATTAAAAAAATGGTTTGTGCAGAACCGTCTCAGATAAATGATAAGGCGATGAATGTTAAGGCCCATACGCCAGTTCTGTAAGTTTACGAACTCATTGCTCCACAACATTGCTCCACTGTGTACTTTGTCTAAACAAATCTACTTACCCACATACTGTAACGATCTCCCAAACATATGCACTGCATCACTTTCATTCTAAAACGCCATGACGGTTCTGCTCCGCATCAGAATGTAGTTCACATCAGCCAGAGTTTACCACAACAGTTTTGTCATGCGTGCTGTAAGAAAGGTGTGTTGGATACTTGTTGTGAACGTGGATGTCTTCGCAGCGCAATGCATGCAAACACAACTATGTAAACACATGCCTACGCGATCGGTAACGCAACCTATTATATTTACATATTTGTTGATAATATAGTTTGTCAATAGCCATGGCCATATCTTGAAAATGTCAAAAATATAAAGATGACTTAAGATAAAGTAAACCTTTTGTTTGCATTTTAGTTAAATGTTTCTTGAGGTGACCAGAAATGTTGTCTAAAGCATTTTCACGAGCAGCTAACTACTTGGTGAATGCAGCTTTAAGTGCTAATACCATGCTGACACATGTAGTTTGAACCCTCTGACTAGTGCTGGAGACGCTTGGTCCACCCACGGGGAGACTCCAGGCGTCGTCATGGTGACTTGAAAGGCGTCGTGTCTCTCCCCGCACTCAGTGTGTTTCCCTGTTATCCATTGTTGTCATTGAGTGTAGTGCTGTTCATATATGGGAGGTTTATTGTATCTGAAATGTGTGTGTGTGTGTGTCAAGAATGGGCTGTACTGCAGGTGTCATATTTTTTTTCCCAGAATGCCGAGGGCAATAAAACAAAGCCCTGCCGACCCCCCCCCCCCCCTCCGTACCCCCAATATGTAACCCTGGGTCATAAAATCCATACTGCTGCACATGAGTCAGCAATGAAAATCACTCTTGCTTACTGTTCCAATATGGGGGAGTTTGACCATATGTCACCGTGTTGTCCCACAGAGACGCTGCGGAAAGTCACTTTGAACGGGAGCAAGCCAGGGAGCTCCACAAACGCTCCCACACTGAATGGTCTGTGCTGTGCTGTGACCACACCCGCTTGCCAACCTTACACATACACACACACACACACACACACACACACACACACACACACACACACTTGGAGCCTTTTCCGGGCGGCGGCACAACCGACACACATGGAGTTATACGATCATGGAGTTATACGATCATGGCTGCTGCATAGAAGAGACCAGCCCGGCAATGTTGGGGGACGGAGGAGTGTGGGGAGAGAACGTTTGTTTTATTGTTTTTATTTATTTATTTAATTTATTTATTTATAAACGGTCACACTTGATGTTAGACACACTGACAAATAGTGGCCTTTATGCATGCAGGCATTATTAATTTGATGTAATTGGCCTATTGAAAATGCTTATCTGGTTTGTAAGCATGAGAATTTAATATAGAGGTAAGCAAGCTACAGTGTTGGCTTGAGGGTTTACCAAAAGTTCACTTCACTTTATTTTTTTTAAATGTATTCAATGCCTGTTTGACTGAAGTATAACAATTCTGAAAAATTAAGGTCTTTCGATGTGCAGGGCTTTTTCTAATCTGGTGTACAGGTGACACAGGTCTGGTGTACATTGTCTTCAAAGTTGGCGGTTATTTGAGTCACTCAAGCATTAGTAGTTACAGAGATGATAGGCAAAACTTATGAAAATCTACAATTTTAAATTGTGTAGATATGATACATTATGAAGAAAATGTACTGCCACAGGCCCTGTAGAACATGCATGGATTGCAACCGACCATAAACTCCTCATAAAATCTTATACACTCTCAGTTAGATGATCATTTTACAATATGGCCAGGTTCTCGACTACCCAACATAGGTCAAACGTCTGCCAAACGGTTGAGGTAGTAGGTAACTTGACGTTGTATAGTAACTTGCTATTGCTGAACGCTTCTCTTGTATTTAGTGATTATTCGGTCAGGTATGAAAATGTATGTCAATTAGTTTTTGGGGGAACTACATCCTGTAGCATTAATATATCCATCTTCTTAGCCTTGTTAATCTCTGGTCTGTTTGGGAGTAGTTCTATTGCGATTTCATTTGCTTTTAAAGCTTTTCATGAATACAAAGATCTCAGTCGCAGTTGACAGTTGCTCCGTGCAACCACGGACTGCTGAGCTACTGGTTACACAAAGGTGCCATCACAGAACAATGCAAAAGTTGTGCTGGTGAATGCATGGCTTCCATCATGTCTGTAATCTGTCAGAATCTCTTGGCCTGGAAGTGGCATTACAAATCTGATGGTGTTTGGCTTGAGTACCTGGTGTAAAGGCAAGCCAAAAGTGACTTTTGAGGGAAAGAGTGTTTGCTCACTCCATTTATTTTTCCGTTGTCCGTATTTGTCAGACCCCTCTGGGAATGTGAAACCGTGACCTTCAGGTCAGAATTCGGCCTCTCCCCCTACTCTGCTCATGCCCTCAGCTATTCTGCACCTTTGTGACAGCTGAAACTCACTCAACCCTGTTCCTGCTGCTAGTGAAGAAACGTGCGTAGTGTATTGGAATCGCCAAGTCAAATACAGCCTGCTGTTGTGGGCAGCCATGTTTGTTTCTCTGTAACAGATGACACTTAGTCATTATAACACATTCTGGAATTGTTTGTGTATTAAAATAAACTGCAAAATACAGGGACCATAGCATATACCAAAATAACCTACTGTATTTTTGCAGCACATGCACTGAAGTCTGGAATGTATCTAGACATTACCCAGAGTGGCTGTACAGTAGGGCTGAATGATTTTGGGAAAATATCTAATTGAAGATTGCAAGGTTGAAGTTAAATATATTGTATATGCAAGATTTAAAATGTGATGGAGCATTACCACATGATATGCCATCACCATTTTTTCTGCTCTGTATTCTAATGCAACGGTGAGAACATATTAAATGCTTTAAGCATGAATTTATTGCATTTTAGGACAGGCGACAACAAGGCA
The DNA here is from genome assembly GCA_027564835.1 of Typhlichthys subterraneus. Taxonomy (NCBI): domain Eukaryota; kingdom Metazoa; phylum Chordata; class Actinopteri; order Percopsiformes; family Amblyopsidae; genus Typhlichthys; species Typhlichthys subterraneus. The sequence goes on along the minus strand of JAODUH010090500.1, from coordinate 84 downwards.
TATTATCAATCAATCAATCTTTATTTATATAGCACTTTTCATACAAATTCATGTAACACAAAGTGCTTCACACTACATCATTAA
>JAODUH010090489.1:0-14434 GCA_027564835.1 Typhlichthys subterraneus | reverse complement strand
CCCCCCCCGCCCCACACACACACACACACACACACACACACACACACACACACACACACACACCTGTCAACTACCCAAACTTTTTTTTTTACGGTTGTTGTGCTACACATACCAGCAGACCGCAACAGCCATGCAGCCCTGCAGGGCTAATTTTTGTGTGAATTTCTGGGTGGATTACCATGTGGCCAAACATCCCATCTTGACATTCCACAGTGAGAGGATGTAGCCAGCCAGGAGGCTGCATAGTCTTCTGGAATGCCTTGGAGATCTGCCCTTCTATTGTGTGGAGAGATGAGTTTGCTTTTCTCTTTTAGATATTTTCCACTACTCTATGGGGGGGGGGAGGCCATCCATGACCATCCATGTCAAGATGTTTTCCAGAGTGGAATAGCCTGGCTATTAAGGGCATGTTTTAACAGGCATATCTTATTTACAATACAGTACTGTTTTAATACTGGAACTGGAAATGTATACATCTTCTCTTATTAGACAGTTCATTATGTACACGGTTCGTCAAATTTAGTTTTTTACTAAACACTCATAACGCCAAGGCTAATAATGCGTACTTTTAACCAATAATGAATTAGTTACACAGGTTTTGTGTTTGTTGCGTTTCTGCTTACACATAGGATAATACATGTTAATGGTACATTACTTTGGTGGGATGCTGTTCATTTCTAACCGTTTCCGTTGTCTTTCCTCCTCAGGCAAAAACCTTATCGGTTCAGTTGTAAAGAATTTAAGGGAAATTGCCCCGGTAAGTCAGACCTGCAGCCTGTTTTGTGTTCAGTAATGAATAACAGCGTGCTAGTCACAGAGGGTGAGAGGGCTGTACTAGGTGAGCCTTTGCCACCGAGGGCTGTTTAACTCAGATAAGCCTTCACTGTTAAATGCACAGAGGCAGCAGCCAGCTGTCTCTTCCTGATAGGCGGGGCAGTACACACACACACACACACACGCACACGCACAAACATCACCCACCACAGCTCCATGCAGAGCCAGGCTAGTGCTGCCAATCAATATAATTCACTCAAAAATCATCTTTGTATTCACTTACGTGAAATGGTGTTTGTTTAGACCTGCCCTGTTTGTCCAAATGACATTATATTGTCATTGGCGTTATGCCCATCATTAAAATAATTTAAACTCCCTATAATGGGATATTGTACACATGGCAGGTTGTCTTTATTGCCTAAAATGGTGTCATCCTTGTTACTGATAAACATTGTATGTGTAAAAGTACACACACAGAGTATTCCTAAATATACCTGCTTAAATGTTTGTCTGTTGATAATGTTCTCTTTAAATTAATTTAAATAATGCCTGCGATGAAACCTGTTTTCAGATAACATAGGCAGAGGTACTGTCTGTTTTTAACACTTTTGCCAAATTCACTAAATGTATCCTTGCATTCTGTTAGTTTACCGTTAGTTTACCGCTGTGTGTGTGCTGAAAAAAGAATATGGTATGGTCTACACATGCAGCCCTGGCTCTACTATAAATAGAAGAAGCACAAACAAAGTGAACACTGCACACAACAGCAATGCCCTTGGCTTTGCAATGTGTTTCCAATGTGTAGAGCGGAACTTTTGAGGGGGTTTGATTTGATCTCAAAGTTGGCATGCGTTCTCGAGTGACTAAGCCTACCTTTAACACTGGAAACATTTCCATCCTGCAAATTAGCTGTCTGCTTTAACGTATCTCTTCTCTGCAGTGCCACTCAAAGATGACAAAGTACTGCCCGCGTTCCACGACGTGTGCGCGTGCCGCTACTGCTTCCAGTGGTTTCGCCCCGGCAACCACCGGGTGCGCGTCCGTCCCAAGCGGCGGCTGTCGGCGCGTGTGCAGCACATCCTCCGTAGAGAGGCAAGGGGCCGGAGGCTCAGCCTGGCTCAAAGGCATCTGCTGCAGCGCTTCCAGAGGTCCTGCTCCACACTGGTGAGTCCACACAACGACATTTATTTAGTTTGTCGTTCCAGCTCCAGGAGTTTTGTGACCCAGTAGCCATCTAACTGTGTGTGGGGGGGGGGGGTTGGGGGTAGAGAACAATATGACCTTAAATGTATAGCAAGTCATTCTCCAGAACACTTGCTAAATTCAACTCAAATCAAAGCAAAAACACCTAACTTCAATGCCATAGGGTGCTCCCTTAGAAGCTCTACCCCACACACTGGAAACACTTTGCGATGGCTAGATTGTTGTTGTGAGCGGTGTTTGCCACTTTATGTTCCTATTTATGGAGCCAGAGCTGTGTAGAAGTACCAGATACTTTTTCAGAACACTCATTTTGCTATAGCATATTAGGGCTGGACGATAAACCGACAAGTAATCGAAACCAACATTCAGAACCTCTAACAGACGGAATTTTCCCAGATCTGTTTTTCCGATTTTAAGAAGGGGGGAAAAAAAGAAATGGATAAGCGGGTTTTACGGCTGGACCTATTTGTTGGATATTGAAATCGTGACAATCCCAGGCACAGCAATAATCCATAAACTCCAATAAACGAGTAATGTCTACTGAGAAAAAATCTGCTGTCTTACTATCAATAGTGTCAGCCAGACATAAATTGAATCTAAATTCCACGTCACTGGCGCAGAACACTGCAGCTCCGGTGGAGTCAGAGAAGCATTTTTCAGAACAGAATCACTATGCGGACAGACAACTTGCTATAAAACAAGGTGTGTGTGTGTGTGTGTGAAGTCACGTTACTCCATCCCCCTCCAGTCAGCTGCATGGAAGCAAATGGAGAACTCAAACGAAAGCAAAACGAAGGTAAAATAATCGTTCATTAATCGTAATTGAGGCACAATGTTCAATTATTTGTGTCATTTTGATTTTAGGTAACATCGTCCAGCCCTACTGTAGATACATAGTGCACAGAGTGCAGTCGTCTCACTCACTCATTGCGTCAGTGTTTCCAGTCAGTGTTTTCAGGGAGAGAGACTGGGTGATGAGGGGATTTTGGGACAGTGCCACTGCAGAGGGCAGCTGCAGTAGGGTAATTTCCTCCCTCTCCGCTTCAGATAGCTGTGAAAAGAAAGAACCTTTGACGAGACCCTCCAGCGCTATGACGTCAGCCCGATGGAGAGCCACTCCAGTGGAAGTGCTGCATCCTGATTAAAAGTACCCCCGCTGTTTTGGTATGCAGGTGTGAGCCATCGCTCCGCTACCCATTGACTCTGAGGCCAAAGGGGAGACTAGGGTAGGAACTGATAAAGGAGGTAGATTGGGAGCAGAATGGATAAGAGCAGGAGAGAGGAAGGGATTTGTCTGAGGGATGAGGTGAATTTTCTGCCCTCCAGCTTGTGGCTTTAGTATTCAGCAGCCTTCTGTCCTGAGTCCATAGACCTTGGAAGGTCAGGTCTTGGCTTTGATCAGGCAGGAGGGTGTCCAAATTGCACAGAAACGTCTTTCCACAGGAGAAAATCAAATAATCACAGTGTTGGGAAGCCTATTGCTACATTCTCTTATCAGAAAGATTATACACAAAGTTCCAGGAGATGTAATGCACCCCTGCATGCTTATTTGAAAATACAAATTGGTTTATTTTAACTGTGATTCAACTTAAACTAAAGCTGTCAATATTATTCAAAAAAGTATAGTAACATTTAAATACATTTTTTTTTATTAATCTAAGCCACCCTAAAATATAAACGGTATCTGTAACATCAAAATAGAATTAATACATTTAATGGATGTATTCATGTTTTTAAGGAAACTTCATAAACAGGTGTAGTAGAGACATGCGAGTCTGTGTCTGACGAGTACACTACCAATTTCAGACACCACAAATACCATTGGGTTTATTTCCATTTGATCCATGATGTCTGCTAAACTCATTTGTAATTTCCCTCTCCATAGGTATTGCACATTATATTCAGCATATCGTGTTGTACCTAGACAGATACACAGACCCGACGTGATCGTGCGCTCACTTCCTTGCGCCCACTGGTCACCAGGGTCACTGCTGGTTTGTCATGTGACCCCCTCGTAAATCAAACCCCCCTGAAGAACACTCGCCAGGGTATTTTTACCCTCTGGCTTCAAGGCCACTTGCCTTGTCTCATTTCCTTGATGCTGAAGGAGAGAACCAATCAAGGTCTGGAACAGACCGCATACACTCGACAACACTGTGGAGCGCTGATACCCTTTAAGTGCATGTTGGGATAGCGGTTGGGGATAAAAGGAAAGAATTTATTTAGTGTTTTTTTTTTTTTTATTATTTATTTTTTTTTTTTTGACAAGGAGAGCTCCTCCACTTGAGATGTTGGGTAAAGGAATTGGAATCTGCTTTCTCTGATAGACAGAATATGTTTGCTGACAGAGTGTGTTCGTGTCACATACAGGATGGGTGATTTAAAGAGAGCTACACACCTATCAACCACAACAGCACACACACATGCTGTTACACAGCCAGCACGCTTAAAGATTGTGTAAAGTAAATTTACTAGAGCTTTATTAGATATTTACTTGGAAACATTTTATTAGTAAGAAATCCCATCCTTTAAACACGAAGACACTGTTAACTATGTAGTATTGTAGAGTTAGACCGTTAAACTGAATTTAATAATTACTCTATTCAGGATGTTTTGGGAGGGCCAGAAATGGGGAACTATATAAGTAGATGGTCCCCCAATTTACTTACCCCTCCCCGTAACACCACGAGGATATAAAAGCTTAGAGCGTTCAAATCAGCTCAGTAAATCCTGCTCCAATGCAAGTTATTAGACTACTATATTTACTGTCCTTCAACAGCCTACAGTTACATAGCTAAATCACTGACTGTCCTTTAACAGCCTACAGTCTGACAGCTATGCCTTCATTGCAGAAATAAGCACACAATGTTGTTCAGAGTCAATGCGCATTATTTGAAAGCTACTGGTTTAGTAGCCCAACTCATAAAATGCACGTCTACATTTTCCAATCAATGTCCGGCTGAGGATACTTTTTTTGGCACAACACCACGTTATGGAGTTTACCGTTGAATACACAATGGGTGTGGTTACAGCGCCTTCTGCTGACACACCCCCAGCGCTTGAGTACCGATAATGCTGGATATATTTTCATGCTTTTTGAAACGTAATTTTATATACTTAATGCGTTTTTGATTAATTCGAACTTGGCTTGGTGGTTAATATTACCGTTTTATGTGGTGTGACGAGCTCAAAACACACATTTCTGTCTGCTTTACACAATATTTAATAAGGTATTCTTACAATGTGTGTGTCCATGTAAATAACGTGTGGGAACATGCATATGGTAGCTCTACATGTTCTTTATATTGTTACGGAGTATCTCAGATGTGTTTTTTATTTTCCCTCTCTGCCTTGGCTTCCCAAGGCTTGGCATAAATAGTTCATCATAAACACAGCCATAGCCTTTTCTTGCCTGGGCAAAATGTATGCGGTGAGAGTTTGATTAAAGACCTGCTCTTATGTATGTAACGTCCAAACCGCGCAGAGTCGGTAAACCCTCGTCCCCATAACACATACACACTGCAGGTAGTTTGTGTTGTTCACCTCAGAAATGTTTAAGGTTTAGTGCACTAGAGCTTACCTCTTTTATACAAAGTGAAAAGGAAAGGTGTCAACGGAAAATACAGTGCTTGCATGCATGCAGTCAGATAATTCGCTCTGCGCACGCTCGCGCACACACACACACACAGACTGCATATTCCTGTTTCAGCGAGCCGTTTACCATAAAGCACAAAGCATTACTGTGTTTTTGTCTGAGGAGGGTGGCGTGAGAAAGGATGGTGCTTAGCAAACGACAAAGAATGAACACACACGCACACACACAGTCACACAAACACTGCCTAAACGGCTGTGGTAAAGGAGCATCGCCTTCCTCATCCTTGTATTCCTCCTACCTGCCTGACTTGGCACGACTCACCCTCTGCCCATTTATCCTCTGCTAGTGTGGCTGTGCTTCACCTAACACGCACGCGCGCACGCACACACACACACCTGCACCGGTGTAACCAGAGCAACGTGCCTCTCTTTAGAGACGACTGGAAATGAAATACCGCAATATCTGCCCGCCTCCGCCTTCGACACACCCCCCCTCCTCCCTCCACTCCTCCTCTTCACCTCCAGGAGCAGGGAAAGGGACCCTGGAGTGCGTGACATGGCCAGCCAGGGGGACAAGGGGGGGGGGGGGTCTCGGCTGGGGGGTTAGCAAGGAGAAGCGAGGCTGTCTCGGACCTCCAGGCGATGTGAACGCTCGCCACGCTCACTGCATTGTAATGCGCTCACGTATATGTGAGCATACAGGCTCTATAGTCACGGAGGCTCCTGGAACAATGTTCTTCTTCCGTGTCAGATTAGTGCAACTCTGAGGCGGGGTGGGTATTTCGGGAGGCACACGCACCACATGCATATGGATTCTATATTTATCTTTCTGACTCATTCTTTTACACAAAGCATTGCACTGCATTCTCTTTCCTTCTTGTCTCTGTTGCGCGCGCGCACACGCTACACAATCGCGCTAGCACGCGCGCGCACACAGTTGCTGAGGTCTGTGCTATTTCCGCACCCCTTTGATGGCGTTGCTGGAAAAGCCGGATGAGCTCCACAGAGAGGATACGGTGGAGCTGCTGTATGCTGCCACGCAGCTGCCACTCCCAACGCGCGCCGCCACGCCTCACTCTCTTTCCATTACATAATGACGCGGCCATCTCGCCCCCTTCCGACCCCGTGACCTTGGACCTCAAGGCTCCCGCTGCTCGCTATGCCGGGCACTTGACCCAGCAGTGGCAATAGCTCTCGCGTTCCGCTCTGTCAGCGCACACCGTGATGGCATGTGTCTGGCAGGCCCTCGTATCATATATCATTACGTTGTTGATAGTGGTTAGATGTACATATTTAGCTGGTCACGGTGGCCAGTACGCCCTTTAAAGCATTCATTATAGTTGAGATATTATTCATTCATTTTCATAAGATGCAAATACTGTAACAGAGTTAAGAGGAGAGTTAAATAGATTAATATTTTCTTCAGATGAAGGGGGAAATGCTCCCGGTAATCTTTATACTACACACTGTGTATCATTTATATCTATATCTGGGGGATAAGGGAATCACGGCTGCACCATTTTCCATGAAGTACTTATCTGCAATAACCGCCGGTGCTGTTGAGTGATTATAATTCAATTTCATGTATTTATGACGAATTGTGAATTTATTACAGGCATCAAGGATTCTCTTATCTTATAATATCTCCATGAGTAATGATGATTACTTTGGACATGTTCTGGGGATTTGCATTAGCGTTTGTTATGACTATAATAGCTAAAGTTCAGGGTTTGGGGAGTGTGTGGGTCTCATCCCAGGCTCTGATGTGACCTTGGCGGTCTGGCTGTTGCTGCCCACAGAGGCAGAGTGGAGCAGAAGGGGCGCGGTAATTAGATCGGTTCATTTAGCGTTTGAATCAGGGCTGCCGCCTACACAATAGTGTCTCTCTGGGGGTTTACCAGCAGGCTGAGTGCACTCTTAACTCCCAACAAGGCCATGTTTGTGGGGAAAAGGTTTGCACTGCTGCCCTCGTATTGATCGGCCATGTCGCCGTTATGATTCTGGTTTGGTTTGCGTTTTCCATTTTTGCAAAGATAATGTGTTTATAGTAAAGCTATAAATCACACTTATGCATACATTTAGCTCTCTTTGATGTTATTCCTCCTCTTAGTGGGAGGTTTATCTACTAACACAACCTGGCCTACACCAGTGCGGGGAGAGAAACATAGCAAGAGCTATTTATGGAGCATTGACTATTAATAGGTCTGAGGCGCCCAGCTGCAGAATTGATTTATACACTCTAGCGCGTGTTTGCGTGTGTGCCACTTAGTGTGGGATTATTTGCCCCTAACAAGGACTTATGTGCCCCTGTCACTAACAGCTATGGTGGTTGACTTCCAGCACTAAGATGAGGGGTTCAACCCCCAACACACCCACCTGGAAGCAGCATTGAGCAAGATGCCCAACCTTACCTGCTGTTTAATACTTATTGAGACTATTAATAATAAATAAAATTATTTAAACAGGCTGCTTTAGACAGTGGTGACGTACTGTGTAAGCATTTTGTAGTTATCTAAATAAATTATTGGAAAACTCTGAAATATTAGACTTTTTATTGATCCTAGTCACCGTAAAAATAGAAAGCTGTGTGTGTGAGTTCATGAAGTCACCAAAACTCAAAGTATCACATTCATACTCTGTACCTCATTTAGACCTTGCCACAAATATGCATTTTTGGTCAACAGTAAAAGCCTCTGTTATCTTGTTGTTTTTTTATTGGTCACATGGTCTTCTCCCAATACATTTATATGTGCTAGAAGCAGGTGCATTTGCTACTTTCAAGGTAACTTTCAACTTTTGAAGCTTAGAGGAATTGTTTTTACGAAACTTCACAAATGAAGCGACTGACACTTGCTCCAGTACGTGCATCTGTGAACGTATCAAGCCTTTGTCCATGTGATGCCCGCAGGGGCTGTGCAGTATTAATGTGACCGCAGCGCATTGAGGTGATGCAGCATTTCCATATTGAGACCTTCACCTTGGGAGGTTCATCTTATTTTAATCTGAAATGTTAAAGTTTTGGGTGAGATATGTTAGTTACCTCTGTAAATGTGGATGCACGCATGGCATGCGTTTGATTCCTGCCGTGATTTCTGACACGAACGGCAGCTGTAGCGCTCAGGACGGGTGCTAAACAGGCATGAAGACAAGGGCGTACAAAGTACATATGTGAGTCTTGTTAACCAGGCAGGGGGAAGTATGCCTTGCGCTGTTATACAGTTGGAAATGGAGCTGGGTGGAAGGTCAAGGTCGACCCAATTAATGGACGGGGACACACACACACACACACAGGTCCCAGGTGATTTAATAATATGGAGGATGAGCCTTGTATTGTCTCAATAATATATCACTCATCAAAAATGTGGTGAAAGTAGGCCTACATGAAAGGACGCATTAAATTTCAAGGGCATATTTGTAATAGGTTGTTGATGTAACCTTCCACTATTGTGTATATTTCTAAATTAAATATTCTCTCCCACACCATATTATTTCTTGGCTGCTGTAGTGTGTAGCCTTGCCAGCGTCAACAGTTTCCAGATGAGGCATGGAAGGCAATTCTTTCTCGCGTCGACCCGCCACAGCGTTGGCTACAAATCGGATTATCGTAAATTAGAAACCGGAGGGCGCAGATGACCGGGATTTTAATGGCAGGTACCAGGGTTGCTTGTCACTGCATGGTGAGCAGCTATTTTTGTCTTGCTGTCAGAATCTTTATGTATTCTAGGAGGTGGATTGACATTGGGATAGGCTCAAAAGCAAGCAACAAGTTTGTAAGCTCTCTCTCTCTGGCTCGCTGTCTCTCACACGGTTATCTGAACCATAGATGAAGAACAAACACGCGTGCGTGCACACACACACACACACACACACACACACACACCTTCATCACTGGGTAAAGAGTGCTTTATTTAGAATCAGTCATATCAGAGATCCAGTGCTAGCCAGCGGAAAAAAAGGTGATTAAATCCTGGCACTAAACATCCGTCTGCCAGATTTGTTCTCTGCCTGTTTAAATCCCTTCTCATACTGTCACGAGAGACCCAGGCTGTGTTTGAATATCCTGTTTGCTAAAGATTAATACATTTGCTACTTGCAAACAGTTTAAAACTTGGAAACTGTCTTTGCAGCCATTCATCTACTGCTCTAGCTGTAGTCCTACGTTTAGTATTATTTAGTCACACTGTTAAAGTGCAAATATGATTCACATGCTAAGTGCATACAGTATGTGCCAGTGTGTAACAGAAAAATCGCATAGATGTTCATGGGAATTCTTAAAAACCCAAAACCAGGGAATTTATCGACTGTCATCTGTGAAACCGTATTGATTTGTCTTGCTATCTTCTGTTTTCACGCATTCCCAGTTTGTTAACCTGCAGTGAGCCACAGAACATGATGGAAGGGAGTTCCCCTGGTTTAACACCCTTCTCATGTAACCATCATTGTGATGAGACGACCATAGCAGCAGCCAGCCTGTCATTGGGTGATTAGTTTTTATAACCCATCTCCATAACCCACAGCCGGATGTTATTCCTCACTGTGCTAAACCCCACTTGTGTTGCAGCTGCGTATCCGTCATTGTACTGTCTGTTTATGGCCCTCTTTTATCCATGTGCAGTGCTAACTTTAGAATGCACAGGTTTCATTTTGAGTAGAGATGGGATAATATATTTGATGCTCCTGTTGAGGCATCTCTCTCATCCATCCAGTTAGGATAAGGGTAGGGTGCTTTGCCTCTGTAGCAGTTTGGCAGGAAATGGTGTTAAATAAATACAGCTCTGTCAGGCTGGACTGATGCCTGGGGCTCGTGAACTCGCTGTCTTTGTTACTGCAGCTATAGGAAGAAACAATAGCCTTGTGAAGCACTGTATAATAATGTTGTGATTCTGTCTCCTGCAGTCCTAATAAACAGACTTCCTTTTACAAATAGCCACATGAATGTTGATTGTCAACAAAGCAAGCAGGCAGGTGGTGTCACAGCACCACCTTTCCTTTTCCTCTCGTATATATGTGTGCATATATATATATATACCCACATACATACACACACACACACACACACACACACACACACACACACACACACACACACAATATATTTTTGTTCTCTTTCACCCAAGAGGCAACAAACGTCAAATGCAGCAGACAGTTTTTTTTGTGGGTGGCTGAGAATTCTTAAAGTGTAACTGCACCCTAAAATGTGTTTGGAGCTGTATGTGCTCAGTAAGTGACTGAACTGTGATGATATAAATCAGTGCTGGTGTTAATGATGACAAAATTCCCATTTAAAAACAAATCTGCATTTTATGTGCTGGAAACGGGTCTACACGCCATATACGTTAAAAATCACGCCAGGACCTGGCTGTTTTTCAACGGTACACTCAGTACGCTCATACGTCCTCAAATGAAAATTTTAACGTTTTTCCCTCTTAGCCCCTCTCCCAGCTCCTTGACGCATTTTCCGAAGGTGTATAGCGGTGGAGTCGGGCTCAGCGCTGGGGTGCAGTTACACTTTAGTGGAACTGTTTACGTTGTATGAGCAAGATGCATGTTGCAATAGATGACCCTTTTGGCCTTTTTAAAGGTGAAGTAACCGCTTCTGTAAATAGAAACGTGTAAACAAAGTGGTGCAGAGCACACCGCAACAATAATATTCCAGCCCTGGCAGTGCAACTCCAGTGTGCGGGGTGGAGCTTCTGAGGGAGCACCCTATGGCGTGGGTGGGAGAGATGGTTATGTTTTGGTGGAGTTCAAATATCAACAAGCTCAATAATCAACAAGCTTTCTCCAGGATAGCCCACAACTTTTTATATAAACATTATAGCGGATATACTTCCAAGTTTCTCCCGTGTGTGAATGCGTCATCAGTAATTTATTGAGCGTCCTTATATCTAGCCACTGGCTGTGACAACACCAACCTGCTGAAGTCCTCGTATAAATGAATATTTAACTATGGAAGTCAGAAACAACTGCGATCTGTGGCATCCTCTTTAATGAAAACATGCCATTGTATTGCCTTCTGGCAGTTTCTCCACCCCAATCAAACCCTGTGGGAATGTTTTACAGATTAGGCCACAGTGTATGTGTGTGTGAGAGAGAGAGAGCGATGTGATGACATCTCTTTGGGAGAGCGAGAAGTGGCAACACTGCTGGCAGGACAGCTGTAGGCTAACAGGTTTGAGTCAAACCTGGTGACATTGGCCAGTCCCTCTGTGAACTCCACCCCTATGCAGAGGGGGGTGGGTCACAAGCCTGGCCTTGGTTATATAAAGTTGGCCGTGCAGTGGTACATGGTAGACGCACATTACCTGAGGGACTACACCGGGTCGCCCTGGTGCATTGGAACACCACCGCTTTCCAAGAGGCACCTGTCAAAATTCAACATGACTACCTTCGTGTCGGTAGGTTTTCCTGCGTCATTGGCCTGCCACAGCTCAGGTCAGACTTTACTGAAGCAACACATTTGGACAAGTCTGGATATGGGGCATTACAGCACACGGAACACTCTTTTGGGATTTTTAAGGGAGAACTGTAATGTCGCAAAATAGTGCGTCAGTATAGCGTTGCTAGTTTGGGCATAACGTTTGTTTCATTGTATGGAATGGTGGATTGTATTTAGTTCATATGTTATGGTTATTACGGTTAAATGCCAAATATGTAAAGTTGATTCAACGTCACAGCACTTGAATGTATGAATATTATTTAACATAGGTGCTACAACGTTACGGGTTGAATTCATAAACATTATCTTGAATGTACCACGGAAACATTTGGTGACCTTGTCTGACTTGTTTCACACCTCAGACATTCCTTACCCTGGGTAAGGTTAAAGTCCCTACGGCAACATTCCCAGCATGCCAGCTGATAGACTAGGCTCTCTCCAGGCCGCTTCAAGCACTTAGGGGTAAATCCAATGGCTATGTGTTGGCAGGGTTGTGCTGGAAGCATCCGGATGTTTATTTGGGTCACCCCACCATAGTATGTCTGCCGCCCTCAGCTCCAGTGTAAAGTATTCCTCAGCATTGAGATGGGGAGATTGTTAGCCTGACGTGTATGTGAGGCCCAGAGACTGCCCGAGTCACCCAGGGCGATGGAGCCCATCTCATCCCAGCCCACTTGCCCGCCACCATCACAGTCGTACTGTAGCCACGCTCTGTGTGGGGTGTTATGGTCAACACAGCCAATATCCTAGAGAGGTCAGGCTGGGTCACATCAAGCACTGGGCCATCCCAGGGAAAGAGCTCTTTAGACTGCCTGGGCTGCATTTCATGTGGCGTTTGTTGCCAATGTTAGGTGATGGGATGCTAAGTAGTTCTGATGGTTGGTGCTGTGATTCAACTGATGGATGTCTCAGGTTTCAACACAAAGACATGAAGTCGTTCAGCTTTTAAGAGCATATGCAGGGTTTTCTAATAACAAAGCTATAAATGGCACACGCAAACAATTATTAAAAATAACAATTATTTTGCCTTTGAGGATCTTTCCGTTAGTTTTTTCAAATAATCTCCTCGTGTGCATGAGATTACATCTTAATTTGAGCGTTTCCTTTTTCCTTTCCAAGATGGCCACCTGCCACGCATGCAACAAGACATCAAGATACGGCGGCATGAGTCGGGAATACACCCTCTCTAAGACGCGCTGCATCCCGGCCAGCATGGGGAAACACAAGAGCCCACTGGCCACCCCCAGCAAAGCCAGCAGCACCCCAAAATCTGTTGGCAAAAAGAAAACTCCTACCAGTACACCCAGGTCAGTTATCTCAGTAGAATTTGATTGGTATCACAGACACCGTATAGGCAGATTCCCCATAGAGATGGAGACAAATACAAATACGTTATTCAGATAAGTACAAAGCGTGTGTTTTTTCCAAAATCTATGTTTCGGGAAGAAAAGAGAGAACCCAGTTTCAAGTAACTGGTGTCCAGTAGTGAGCGCAGAGGCCGGTGGAGGTTTGTGCGCCGCCTGCTTTGCTGACGTGACATGAAATTAGCCTACGAGTATTAGTCGCACACAAGTGAATTGAATAGAGGCGCGCTGAGTGCAGACGGATTGTAATCGAATTTGACAAAAAGGTAGTAGGCTGCATTGCTACGCCTGTGACACACTTGCAGATATCGCACTGCAGAAATACAGTGCACACTAGCAACATTACTGTGCTTTAGTAGTGTAGCAGTTTGTAGGTCTACCTTTGTTATTGTTTCGAATCAGATCTACACACGGCAAGGATTGAGAGATTTTCAAAGCATGGTAAGATCCTCTGTAGTCTAGATAGTGATAGTGGTCTGCTGCACTATCGAATTTCAAATATAAGTAATATTAGACAAACAAAGCACGTATAAACATCTAAATAATATTGCCCTAGATAATAATCATGCCTGAAAACAAGTGTTGTTGTTGTATTATTTTGCCAGAAAATACCTTGAAATACTTTCCCTTGCTTACTCCGCAAAAACGTATTCAGTTACCAGAAATGTTAGTTTCACAAAGACATACCTATTGCCACAGACACGTTATATGTATTTGCACGTTATATAGTCTATTACATCCATATAAGAACAGCTCTAGACAGAGCCTATATCTGGTGCGATACAGCTGTAGGCCACTTGCAAGCGCTCCCACATATGGAAATCAGTTGTCCGCGGGTGTACACATTTGGCATCACACGCCCCAACCTTTTCCCCATTGTCCACGATCGTTAGGCAAATGTTCACTTTTGTACAAATACAAATATTTTGTGTGTGTATATATACACACAGTATCTCACAAAAGTGAGTACACCCCTCACATAGTTGCAAATATGTGAGCATATATTTTCATGTGACAACAATGAAGAAATTACACTTTTCTGCAATGTAAAGTAGTGATT
>JAODUH010090467.1:0-14435 GCA_027564835.1 Typhlichthys subterraneus | reverse complement strand
TGGATAGACCCCGGGGGCACGCCGTGTATGCGCTAGCACGATGGCTACGCAAAGAATAAGGACAACGCGAGGGTTAAGGTAATACACATGTTCGCTACCGGCATCTCTCTTATTCTCTCTCACTCTGCGTTCTGTATTCCGACATATACTATATTTAATACACATTCTGCTTCCGTATTAATGCTCCGGCTGCAGTAATGTTCGGTCAGCTTGGAACAATGTATAATGCGACAATACACTGCACTGTAACCTAGTATTTTATGCTTCGTGGATGTCATGACCCAGTGATAGCCTATACGTGCAAGTTTCCTTTTTTAATGACCTGGTACATCCTTTAGTTTTCCAATGCATTTAATTTCCCCCGGGCCCAAAATTCAAATGCTCGAGTACTCGCTTGTTTTCTCTGTCGGGTACTCGAGCATTCACAATGACCAAGATGCACATCCCTAACTCTGTATCACATAGCTAGCAGTTAGCAGCACATTAGCAGTGACTAAATAATCATTTTTTTAAAGATATGTTAAATTGGTTCTTAATTGCAAAAGCATGAAATCACAATAGATCTTTCACATGATATAATAACACGTGGGTGTATACTTATGTATACATCATGTATTGTGTCATGTTTTGTAGGCTGTCTTACTGTAGGAGCTGAGCTCAGTTCCATCTTCTGGCTCGAGGCCCTCCCACCACACAGCCAGAACACTGGAGTCACTGTTCCACAGCAGCTCTTTTACCTGAAACACAATGCCACACACACATAGATGATGATGGTGAATGTATTTCTATAGCACTTTCAATGACCCAAAGACACTTTACAAAGTAGAACATGTATCAGAAACTAAATGCAAAAACCAAAATACAAAAAACAGAATTTAGAGCATAGCTACGGGCAGCCGTCATTGAACAGATGAGTCTTTAACTGTATAGCACATTACATTGCAGTGTTCAGAATGTAATGCAGTTGTTGCAGTGACATTAGCTGCAGCTTCGCAGGGCCAGACATTACTACATGTCTGGGGACATCCTGGACTCGATTAGTCGGCTTTGCTGCCTTTCGTCAACAGAGCCCTAGTGGGGCTCATTCCATTCCTCCAGTAAGCACTTTTAACGTCTCAGTGGAACACAAAACTAGCAACACCACGCAAGCCAACACTACAGATTGAATATTCATGACAACACGTGATCGTTTAGTAGCTTCAGATGGTAACATGTTCTCAGCTAACGTGACCAACATATAGAGCATTTAAACAAGTGTTTTATAGTGACTTCTTGGCCATCATGTCACTGTTGCTGGTGGGACTGTGTTTGACATGAGTACTACTGCATTCTCCTGTTTGAATCACTGCCCATATTTATAACTCGGTTTGTATTATGAATGCCACACTGTTTACGGCTCTATCCACGACTGACCAACTCAAAGCACTGCCCCCTTTCTTGTCTGTTTTCCTGTTATAGCCTACTAAGTGAAAGGGGCAGGGCTTGTGATCGGTCAATTCAGCCAAACTGTTTCATACATGTTTTACATGAAAGAGTAACGAGTCTGGCCTGCAAGACTACGTTAGCTGTAACGAGTGTTACAGGTGTGAGAGAGAGAGAGAGAGAGAGAGAGAGAGAGAGAGAGAGAGAGACCTGCGCGCGGCCTCCAGCTGACGGCAAGGTGAATTCTCCATGCAGAAGTCCGTTCTTCTCCATAAACACCACGCAGTGTTTGTTAGGCTGTCGCTGTGTGCAAGCTATGACACTGCCTGAAGGTCTGCACGCACGTGCGCACACACACAAACAGAAACACACACACACACACACGCACAGAGACACACAGGTTGAAGGCAGGGTCATTCTTGAGACTGCTTGCTAACTTCAAGCACAGCGAAGCATACGGCATTGCTGTTAGCGGTAGCCTGACATTTTGTCGGGGTTTTGCTCGTGGGTTATACCACATACTTCCAGGAGAGGGCGTGCTCCAAGCCGTTGATGGTCTCGCTGGTGGCCTGCAGAACCCCTTCCCTGGACCACACGCGGACAGTCCTCGCCCCCGTCTGAGGACACACGGCGCTCACCGCAAACAGCTGCCCGTCCCCGCGCCACGAGACACGGGGCCGGCGGTCGTCCCAGGCAACCGCAGGCTCCGCCTCCTGGAGGTATTGGCGCACACACACACACACACAGGTGGAGAAGGCATATGTAAAACACAGATGCAACTGAACGTAAGAAAGGGAAAAGGGGCAGACCTTGGGTTTCCTCTGAGCTGCTTGCTTTCCTTCAGAACCATGAAACTGGGTCTCCTTCTTTCCCCAGCCAACTGTGATGAACTGTCCTACACACACACACACACACACAATTATATAACGTTTAACAGAGCGACAAGGTACACTCTTAAGAAATGTGGTTAGGTCCAGTATTACTACAATACTGTGGTTGAGGTTTTTCTCTGAGCCTGACTCTTCTATACAGTACATGTTGTCCATTTAGTATAAGCTTTAATTCACAATAAGGTGAGACAGATCATTAATACACACACAAATCATTCAGCGATTGTTATGTACTGTAAATAAGAGGCGGGTAGCAATGGTGACCCACCTTCCCCAAAGTGATCCTGGTGGATTCCGACCTCCGTGATTGGCTCAAAGTCCTTGGTCATCATGATAATAGAGTCCTGGCCTGAGAGCAGTTCACACACACATTACAGGCCAGACCGCACCATAGACATTAGTTATGCACCAATCTGGGGTTTGGTTTGTTTTTTTTTTTGGCCAATACTGATTGACGATTTTCAGTCGCCCAAAACGACTGAAACCAATTTGATAAATTAATGGTAAATTGACATTTATTTGACAAATATTAACAACAAAGACCGGTTCTCTGTATTGGCCATTAGAAAGGGAAAACGGACTACAACCATTCTCGTATTTTGAGTGGGAATCGGCCGATTCCAATCTCCTGCCGATCGATCGGTGGATCCATAACATACAGTACCGTACACATACACACACACACACACGTGACTTTGTGTGTGCGATATAAAATAAAGAAATAATCTATTTGGCAATTATCCTAATGACTAGAGCTGGGTGATATGGACCAAAAATAATATCCCAATATATTTAGGTTGAATACAGATACACGATATATATCGTTATTTTCTATAAAGTGGGCTAAATCCTTCAGGCATATAGAAAAAACAGGAAACCCAACGGAAATGTGACATTTTTTATTTTTAGTGACATTAATTGTCATGTGAGCTTTCTCTGCTGTCTCCGCCCCTTTGACACTCTGAATGCACTAAGGCATGGCGGGAGAGACAAACAAATCAAAAAAGTAATGAATAAATGCATACTATAACTATATCTCTTTTGAAAAAATTCCAATATACTGATATACACACACACACACACACACCGGTATATCGCCCAGCCCTACTAATGACTACATTATTTCAACTGCTATGTGCCCTAGATAATAATGTATGTTTTTTTACCAGTTTTAAAATCTTTATAGCATAAAATGCTTTTTTGCTGTTTTGGTCAGTTTTTGGCAGACATACTAATTTTGGCACAACACCTCCTTGTCGCATTCTTCTGCTAACAAAAAACTAAAACATGCCTAGAAGCTGATGTGTGACGGACAGGAGGATTAGTTTAGCACGCTATGTCAACCAGTAGCTTTAGGCAGATGGGGACGCAAGAAATTAAAAGTGTTCATTTGGTGGTAAATGGCACTTCTGCTGTGTCAGCCTTATGTACATCATCTTTGTTGTACAATAAATGGGTCTGTATACACCAAATACTTTACAGGACACTGGCTAGAAAATGTAAGTCAAACTGCAATTAAAAAATATGTATTATTATTATTATTATTATTATAGATAGATAGATAGAACACACACACACACACATACAACATAAACATAATTTAATCTGCAAAGCCTTTGGTGCAATTGGTTCCTCCACAATGATCTGTAGGACACAGTCCTTCACTCACCTGTAGTTAGAATGACAAGCTCCTCATCTGGACTCCAGCTCATGGAGCTCAGACCGCTGTCAACACTCCCAACACACTCCAACTGCCCAACACACACACACAGAGTGTAAGACATGTACTCTTCAGGAAAAAAAGACATCTGTGAGCGTGTGCGCAGACGCAGACACACACACGCACATGCACGCACACACGCACACACCTGCTTGGTGCTGTAGTTAAACAGGATGACATCACCATTGGTGGTAGCTACACACACAGAGTCAAGCTCGGCTAGATCCTGGATCCCAACCACTGACCCCCCTCCGTCCGCTGGTAGGAAACCCTCCTCGGTCAGTGAGACCTCATTAAGGACCTACCAGGATGATGCAGAGAAGAAGAGGGTCAATATTGTAAACACTTCTAAACTATTTTTAAAAAGCCAGCATGTTTGAAATCCCAATGATTTAATGTATTAATGTAGGTAGCAGACTATTATCAATAGTCATTTGAAATAGTTATTATGATACCAATCGTGTATATTATTTCGTGTCAACGTTTATGTGGAGAAACTTGGGAAGAATATTTACACACCAATTCAGTAAAACGGCATATTATTATGTTTGCTGTTGTCTTTTACCTTATAGGCACTTTAACTTTGCACTTAGCAAAGGGTTTTTAAAATGGGATATTGCGTAATGATGAATAGCGATGCATGACGTGTCTCTCGGGGTACAGACTCACCTCTCCTCTCCTGGGGTCAAGCTCTGTTATGCTGGACAGGGAGGCGAGCAGCAGCGAGCTTGGGTCTGTCCGGACCGCCGCACACTGTGGACCCCCGCTGAGCCGGAGCTGCGAACTCCGGAGACTCTTCAGCAACTTCAGGTTCCGCATGACTAGTACAACTAGTAAACAATATTAACACAAACAAGTGCAGAGTTAAACCCCTCAGATCCATCAGAACTAGTCAAATACAGCATAGGAGCTTAGCCTCGGTATGTAGCATGTCCGTTTAACTAAATAAAAACGAAACAAAATAAGAACTTACCTTATTCATGTACCTATATATAACAAAGTAAATCAGACAACAATATGTTGACATACACGACAACACACATGTGCTTCCTCACCGTGACCTATCACCTCTGTCGTAGAGATGTCGGGATTGAGGTGTATCTCCTCCTGGCGGTGTGGAGGAAAAAGTGCATGTCACGCCCACAAAAGATAACGCAGAGCTGTGACAGACTGAAAGTGATCTAAGACAGGTGGGGCATGTAAAAATACACCCAGGTTACCGGTAATACCAGTATGCATACGATGTGTTGCTCAGAGCTCTTGTAGATATGTGCACTTTACCAGTGTTCTCAACTGTAGCCACTTGGCTGGAGTCTTTCAATAACAGGCTGGAAATCGGTTAGATGAGATTAAAAGTGCCACAGGAATTGAATACGGGTCTAAGTGGTAACACAGACGTGGGAAGACACGCTGGCTGATACAGACAGACAGACAGACAGACTGACAGACAGACTGACAGATCTCAAGGAACAAGATGAACAAGGAAGTGTTAACCTAGGTAGTTTGCTCAGGAATTGTTGTGGGATGGATTAAAATTTCCTCGTCGTCTACATAGTTTTTACAGTAAGTCGATTTATTAAATTTAAATAACAGATTATTAAATATATCAGAATTAGAGCATAGAGATGTGTGTATTAATAATAAAAATAATAATAATTTTTAAACAACATATGCTATTATTTCTGACTGTTGTTTTATTATTATTATTTAAGAGGTTACTCTAAACAACTTGGTCCTTAAAGTAGACCAGTCTGAAGTAGACCTATGCTGGTGTTACAGTAAATGCAGGTTTGTGGTAAATTGTGTACATTTACATTTTAACATTATTTTTCATTTGGGTTTCTATTTAAATGTGGACATTGTTTCATGGCTCTGGTTATCTTTGCTTGGCCCATTGTAAATCAGGACTTCCTTTCTTCTCTGAAAGTTAAATATAGTTCACCTCTAAATGTGTTTATGTCCCCCCCCCCCCTCTCTCTCTCTCTCTCCTGCTATACCGTCTTTCTTCAGCGCTATGGAGGAGGAGATCTCAGCAGGAAATCCCTGCGCTGCCCCGTCTAACTCACTTCCTGTCCAGGCAAGGAGCGACACAGAGGAAGGAGCTGATTGGATCTGGACCCCACCGGGCTCTGGAGAAACCGCCACACCCCCAGAGCCCCCAGTCACGCCTTCCCCACTGACCCACGAGCATGCACCCTCCTCCAGTCCAGAGCCACAGCAGGACAGGCCGGAAGGTTCCTGCTTCCCAACGGAGCATTGTGTGGACGAGGGGTCCGGAGACATTGACCGCCAGGGCACGGCAGAACATCCCGAGCTCGGTCCTGCAGACCCCCCTACGGCCACGACCCTCCCAGGTGAACCCATGCCGACGACGTCGCCCGTCACTCTGGAGGCGTACTGCGAGGAGAACACTCCTCCGGTGAGTCCGGCAGTCCCGGCGGGGCCGAAGCTCTGTGGCTACCTGCACAAGCAGGGCGGACCCCTGAAGACCTGGAAGCTGCGTTGGTTTAGCTACGAGGAGAAGAAGAGCCAGCTCTTCTACTTCCGCACGTCGCAGGACATCACGCCACTGAGCTGCGTGGAGCTGGACTGTGCTATCTTCAGCTTCCCCCTGAAGGGAGAGCCTGGAACGTTCCACATTGAGACGCCTGAACGCACCTTCATTCTCAAGGTGAGGGACTGCTGCAGTGCGTTACTGTTAGTCTCGAGCGCATAGACACAATTCCTGGAACAACTTGGAGCAATCGTTTCTCAAATCCTCACACAGAATGTTAGCAACTTACACACAACGTTACACCTGTGCGTCTGATTTTAACTTTGCCTTCAGACAACACGCACAAGCTGTCAATAACACCGACTACATCGGTGTTATTGACAGCGTTTGTTACACACTTTAGCCCCCCTACATTTTGACTTACCACCCCCCCTTCCTTAGTATTAGTATTTAAAAAATAAAAAATCATTGAGTGTATGCCATATGGGCGCTATACAGTGTGTGCATTGTGTATTCTTGTTTTTATTCTATATAAATGTGTTTTAGAGTAGTATTTTATATCAGTTCTACACTACAGCAGCTCAACATTCAAGTCATATAAGATCTCCCAGAATGCACCTCATTCCCGAGTCCTAGGATTGGTGCGTGCGCGTGCATGTTGTACACAGCTGCAGAACCAGCCTGGGTTACTTCCTCTCAACAGGAGTGTATTGTCTGAAGGCACTTCCTGTTTTAGAAGAGGCTGAATTAATAGCCGTTACACAACACGCAAATACATATTGTTTCATATTTCCCGAAGAAGTCAAGCTATGTTAGACTTGGCAGCCTTTGTTGCCACACAACATGATGTCACTATGTCTACATCACGTTGAACAGGAAGTAGACAGGAGTTTACGTCTTATGTTCATTCTTAAACGCCGGTCAGCAATTGTAAGATAAATTTCAAATATCAACTGTCCTTCTCCAGCATCCCTGACTCAGGCTGTTACGGTGCACCCCTAGTTGTGTTATAGCTCCCAACAATGTTTTCGAAATGCTCGTCTAAAACCTGTGTCCCTCAAAACTGTGAAGAAAACTGGTTCTACTGGATTAACTGTATTGGAGAGACTTTGTGGTTCACTCTAATCTGCTTTCTCTTTTCCCTCCAATTCCTCTCCTCTTTTCTGCTCCTCTCCTCTCCTCTCATCTCCGCTAGGCAGCCAATCAGGAGGCCAGGATGTACTGGTTGCAGCAGTTACAGTTGAGGAGGTGGCAATACCGGGAGCAGCAGTCGGGTTCTCCTTTCTCCTTCTCAGACCCAACCAACAACAACAACAACAACACCACCGCCTGTTGTCCAGGTGAGTGCTGCTCACGTACAGCTTACTCTCTGCACATCGTTTAACAAACAAACAAAAAGGTAAAAATACATATTTGAAACCGGAAAAACAACAAAGGAATCTGAACAGGTTTGGTAATACAGTGAATTTTAATATGTGCCTAGTCACTGTCTAAATTATGTGTGGAATCTTTTTGTGGTTTCTGTTGAGGCAGGGAGTTGGACATCCAACAAGGCTGTCTAGGGAGTACACTAAAATGAGTTTTTTCGACCTGTGAACTAAATAATAAGACTGCACTGTGATGATACGCATTAATGCTGCTGTTAACAAAATTCCTGTTTTTATAAAAAATCTGCATTTTTATTGTCTGAAAATGGCTTTACACGTCATATCGGTTAAGCATTACCCTAGGACTTGGCTAGTTTCCAACAGTACTTTTCATCCACTCTTGCGTCTTCAAATTGTCTTGTTAATCCCCTCACTCCGCTCCTTGACCGAAATATAGCATTTTTGTTGTGCACCTGGTGGAGTTGGGCCCAGGGCTGTGGTGCAGCTACACTTTAACAACTCAGCGACGCAGTCTTCATGTGTGGCAATACTAGCACGCTAAACAGCCCAGCCCATGTGCATGCATGTGGTCCTAATAGCTTCCTGTCAGATTACCTTTAGATCTAGTGGAAATGGGCATCTGCATAAGCTTCCTGTGCATGTCGTTACCCAGGGAGTGTCTGGATGACTAATAGACTGTGTCACTGGTTGGAGATTAGAAACCAACGTACAGTATAGCAAATATTTTCATCATCACAGCGTTTTCATGGTTACGGATAGAAATTATTGTAACTACAGGCAAAACAATTGTCATGACTGTATTCAAAAGGGGTGCTTAAGAAGTTGGTTAGCACATCCTAATGCTAATAAAATACTTGGATAGATCATTTAGACTACACCAAAATAGGTTTTGGTCTCATAGAAAGTATAGCTGATGTGTTTAGGCTGGGGAACCTAGACCAATATGAAGGCACAATGCCAGTGTTTTGTAGAAATACAATCATAAAATGCAAATATGTACTGTAAAAGTTCATACATTCATAATAAACATGCTTAGTGTGTGTGGATGTGTCTCTGGTCATGTAGTAGAGGTTTGTTAACAGTTTACTGTTATATTATCTTTGGCGTGATATTCCAGAGGATCATGTTACTGTATCTGTGGTGGTGACCATTGTTTTTAGGGAAGGCAATACTACAAATCCTCTACGGTTCAGTGTGAAACCGTTTTTAGCCCGTGTTTCAGGTCTTTTCTTTTATTGGAGAAAACAATTAATTATTCAATACAGTAGTATTGTTGATTAGAATATAGTTTAAAATGCAGATAAATCTATCCTCTTTTGGTTAATAGAAGACTATAAACTTAAAATGATGATTTGTTTTTAAAGCAAACAGTGATGTATCTAAATGATGGTGGGCATGAGAGCAGCAGTGCCCAGTCAGCTGGTGTCTGAGAGACCACTAGACGTAATGCTGCATTCGCATGCTGCCAGAGTTATGGCAAATATGACTTGTCAACTTGGAGGTTGCACATGAATGGCCCCTCAAGTTGGAATTTTGAGTGGAAAAGTTCAGAGATACCCGAGCTGGGGTGGTAAACCTTTCATCGTGGCTCCACATCAGCTCAAAACAAACATAATGGATTAGGGGAGTTAATTAATATTACTTTTATGGTGTTTTATTTATTTTCTCGGTAAAACTCATTAACCAAATCCAGATCTGAAACATGCATGCATTCTAGCATGTATAGAATCAAAATAGGATTTCCCCAAATGAGAATGAATCTTGCATTTTTAATTTTGCTCCTATTACAACATAGCACTTGAACAGACATATAGACCTACTCAACTTCACGTGGCACGTGGGAAGGAAGGAACTATAAGTCCATCGTTCACCATGAAATTGGGGTCCCTTGCTGAAGCTGCTGCCCCCGCGACCCGACTCCGGATAAGCGGGAGAAGATGGATGGATGGATTATTTTGACTTCATACAATAGGCCTTATATATGTGGATTATCAAGTAGCTTACTCTTTATATAGCCTAAAACATGTATTTGATTTACAAAGACTCCACAACTGTACTGTTGGCCAAATCTCGGATCGTTGCTCTTTGGCCTGGTTGCTGTGATGGTGTGGACTATAAGATAGCCTGGCGTCACATAATAATTTGCAAATGCTTGCATTAATAGTCTGGATTCTCAGTTCATATTAGATTTATAATAGTGACATTATCAACAAGCGCATACCAAAATGCCTCTGGATGCAATTGGATAGGCCTAAAACCATGATTACAAAACATGCTTTACAGACATTCCTTAACGTCTCTGTACAGACATTCCACTGGTTGTGGATATCTGAATGGGAGGGTGGCCAGGTTGATACTCGCGGTGGAATGAAATAAAATGAAGTTGGAGCTTGCAAGATCAAAAAGTCTCACAAGGTTTGCGTTAAGGTATTTAGGAACATTTCCTACTTCTAAAATCACTGATTTTATTTTTGATGCTTACTGTAGATACATATCTGTGCAACAGCTCCACGGGGAATTATTGTTTACTATGTTTCAACAGTTTATTTTTAAGAGAGCTGGAGGTAATCTTCAGACGCTCTGTTCTCTGAATCTAAAATGCAGCTGTTGCTTAAGGTCAAATATTCTCTTTAGGGCTATTTTAGTTTATTGGCAATGGTAAGCTATAGGTGGGGCAGGGAACAGGAAGTCTAGCAGATATAATGTTCTCTGAAGGCTTTCTGCCTCATTAAATAAGTAAATGTCCTCTTGCTTGGAAGTGGTTCCCAGTAGAAACTCTCCTGAGAACCACTTCGATTAGATTAGACTAAACTGTCCTGGGTAAATAAAATGCCAAGGATGGTCTGAGAAGCAACTACATAATAGTATGCAAGTATTATTGTTATTATTATTATTATTATTATTATATATATATATGAAAGAGGACATCACCAACATATTAAACTGCCATATCAAGGCTGCTAATACATAATTGGAAATATGTACCATAATATAAATATATTATTTAAATTGATAAAATAGTACCGTAAGTAAAGCATTGCTCTCAAATGTGACAACAATCTTCACATGTATTTTGTTAAGATGCATTACATAAAGCAAGAAATGTAAACTCATGTAGGGCTCTGTGTAGACTCATGGTGACCCAACAGTCATTCCACATTCCAGGTGGACAGTTTTCCTGTACTAGCCTGTCCCTGAATGATGATGGGAATCACTGTGCAATTGAGTGCCACTCCTCCATATACACATCACACACAGAACACTATGAACTGGGGAGTATGTTCAAATAAATAGGACTTACAGTTAGTACGTGTGTTCAGTAGCAGTTAGGGCTTAACCGTAAGTGCAAGGTAAGAGGTTTTATTTTAGAGTTTGTTCTGTTAAATAGGGTGTTGTGGTGAATCCTTGTGTGTAGGTAGGGATTACATTTAGTACAAGTAGGATGTTAAATACAGTAAAGTATGTAACATCAGGCACGGCTTACATTACATTTTTTTTATAGATCAGATCAGGCGGTTAAAACCTAGTTTCTTCAAGACCTGATGTTTAGGAGCAAATTTCCAAAATTCACTCAGTACAAATTTGGTCAATTTTGAGTTATGGGTGCCATTCTTTGCCATTCACGGACTTCCACATTCTGCAAATGAACAATGCCAAAACTTACTTCATCTCGCTGTTTCAAACAATCATTTGTCAGCCTATGATAGACATTAAATAGAAGGCTAGAAATCTAAAACACGATTTTCTCAAAATAAGTTCCAATGGACTGTGAGTCATTTGAACATTTGCTCCTCCTCATGTCTGATATTGTGCTCTTTTAATGTCAATGACATTGATGTTTTCCATCTCTATTCTGTGTTCCTGTTCAGGAGAGGGGTTTCTCCCCGTTGTGAAGATACCTCCGGGCCTCGTGGGAGAGGAGGCGGCCAATCTTCCGGCACCTTTTCAGCATACTGCTCTGACCAACGTGTCAATCAAACACCCTCTGATCGAGATTCAGTGAGTAGACTATGTTGTATTGTATTCTGTGCAGCCCATAATCCCAGTTCCAGTCTCAAAGAGCTTTACGAGATCACATCTAAGTAAGGATGCACCAATAGATCGGAAGCAGATCGGAATCGGCCGATTTCCACCCAAATTACGAGATCGGTAGTAGTTCGATTTTCCTTTCTAATGGCTATAGATATGGAAAACCGATCTTTGTTGGCAGTTAAATGGCTGTCGTGGGTGGGATAGAGAGACATTGCTTTTTTAAATTAATGTAACAAGGATACCGTTTAACCTATCCAAAATTGTTTGATAAACCTTCATGTTCTTGACCGTCCTTGGTTTTTCAAGATGGCGACACTCGTTCGTCGGCAAACTTAAGCATATATAATGATGTTTTAATTCTAAATTACTTTATTATACATGTATAAATAAATATAATTGTAAAAAAATATATCGTTTACACTAACTAGATCCTGAAATATACACGTAATTCAGAACATTCTCCCGAGTTCGGTGATCATGAATCAACAGCTCAGCTCAAACCTAGAGTCACATGACAAAAACAACCCAGACTGACAGATTATAGTCAAATCAGGTATTAGAGGACAGAGTGTTTACCACTGTGTGAGAGAACGTGGGCGAGAGCCAGCTTGATGTTTTCGAAAGCAAAAAGTATTGTGACTGAATGCACAGTTGTTTCCTTTACAGTACACACACACGCACACACACACACACACACACGCACACACACACACTCACAGCAAAACAGCTCTGCCCCAAGTGCCTTTATAAATGCAGATCTGGACACCGGCCGCCACCAAATTAGTTAAAAAGAAAATGAGGCAATATCTTTGAATTGCATACACATCATTTAGTGTTAGCTTTGTATGAGCTATAGTAAAGCTACTATCTTCTTGCAATTCTTTGACAAACTAAGAGCATATGCAATGGTGGCCAACTGGTAGCTGCCT
Source organism: Typhlichthys subterraneus (assembly GCA_027564835.1). Lineage (NCBI taxonomy): Eukaryota > Metazoa > Chordata > Actinopteri > Percopsiformes > Amblyopsidae > Typhlichthys > Typhlichthys subterraneus. The sequence continues at coordinate 1,560 of JAODUH010090467.1, read as the reverse complement.
GGTAAATTAATCCTCATTCTCCGACACCTACAGAGGATGAATTTCGCAACATGTATGTGACAATAAAAGCACCTTTACCTTTACCTCAAGGATGCTCTAGTGACATGGTGGCTGCTTCTGAATCCGGAGGAGGACCATTTCATACATGGTCATACCGTACTGTATATACATGATCATAAAATAACATAGCCTACATGTTAACTGGTAAAACATTTTTAAAATCCTAATCTAAAATAATATCAAGCTATTTGTAAAGAGAGAGAGACCACAGTCTGTGTTTACTTATTAAATATGTGTGTGCGCGTGCGTGTGTCAGGATGGTCTAGTGGTCTGGGTGTTGGGCTTCCAGCCGGAAGGTCGTGGGTTCAAACCCTGGTGTTGACCTACCTGTAAGCATCCTTGAGCAAGATGCCTAACCCCTTGCATGGCAGCAGTCACCATCGGTGTATACATGTGTGTGTGACTGGGTGAATGTCAGGCAAAATACTGTAAAGCGCTTTGGATAAAAGCGCTATATAAATGCACCCATTCATCATTTACTAGGAACTCTTTACGTATCCTGCGCTCCAAGCACTCCTCTCAAGACTTGAACAAGAGCATTTTCTTCGTTGACGCTCCCCCGTGGACACCAACCGAACATGACACACCTCCTACAAGTAGGTTTCGGTTAACATTCATAGAATAACTTTGTGGTAAAATGGAGGTTGTGAGACAAAACTGGGGAAAATTAGATATCTTCTTAAATTTAAAGCAACACATCAAACATTTTGGTTTTGTGTATTTGGTATGCTAAATACCAGATACACAAAACCGATATTCAGGGTCATGTCATTTCTGAAATATCATGGAATTTTGAAAAGTTTATTCCACACATAGTCAGTGATTTTTATATATTTTTAGGTTGAATTGTGGAATATGAGGGAATTATATTTGCAGCATTAAAAAAAATTGGTAGCCATTCATCAAAATGTCACTGAACGTGTTATTGTGTTTAGCTTTTGAGATTTCTAAAACAAATCAAATTCTTGCACTAAATATTTATATGAGTAGTACCTATGCAAAAACACATGACATTAATTTTTAGGTTTATGCTGGCTGTCCTTTGTACACAGATCCTGTGTGGCTTGTTTTTCCATTTATCACAGAAGTCAGTGAATTTTACATTTTACTTAACGAGCGGGAAACCTGTAAATTGTTTTCTTCTTTGGTTTCTAAAGCTGTAGTTGGACTGCTAAGCCCTGTGCCTGCAACCGAGCCAGTGCAGCACACTCCAGGGGAGGAGAAGCCATCTCCATCTCCGCACAGGCACAAGCGCAGCATACGAGACCGGCTTCAGAGGACGCGCGGTTCCTCCACGTTGCCGGTCCTTCGCAGGGAGGTGTCTGCGGTCGGGACGTCCTGTCTCCTGCAGGAGAAGCACATGCTGGTGGAGGAGGTCAAGGCACAAAAGGTAGAAGTGCATCCGTCTGTCCGTCGGTTAGATTATTAAAGTGTAGCTGCACCCCAGCTCTGAGCCTGACTCCACCTTTAAAGTGTAGCTGCACCCCAGCTCTGAGCCTG
>JAODUH010090456.1:0-14435 GCA_027564835.1 Typhlichthys subterraneus | reverse complement strand
CCTTTGTGATTTTAAAATATCAAAATTAATATCGATATTGCAATTTTCATGATCAATATCGCAATATCACATTTGATTAATATCGTGCACCCCTAGTTACACACTAATTATATTTCATATTGTACTTTGTGGGCTCCTGCCCATCACTGTATGTGTAACAAGCAGAGTGTACACACGTTGTCCACCTGCCACAGGCGATACTATATTGATAATGTGCCTCGCCCTGACTTGAGACCAGGTTTATGCCTGTTAACCATGCTTTCTGCTGCCTCAAGATAACATGCGCTGGACCACACCTCATGTTTAGACCAACACACACACACGTGTGCCATTTGCTATTTAAACAACGTGGGTGCTGGATTGGAAAATGAAAAAATGAAAACTGTGTTGCAAAGACGCTTGCGTTCCTGCTTGGCACCGCATTGCGCCTGTTGTAATACAGGGCCCTTGGGGTCACTGTACCAACAGCCATGATTGATTAGCCTGACTAGCCTGAGATGATGCAAGTATATCTTGGCTAGGGATCTGTATCTGCTGCACTCATGTTCTAATGGCAATCAGCTGGATCATTCTACAGCCGCATTTCCAATATTGCAAGTTTGATATGAGAGAGAGAGAGAGAGAGAGAGAGAGACATACAGAATGATAGAGAGAGGTCATGAAGGCATAAAGACAGAAGGGCAGAAAGACAGAAACAGAGACTCCTGTGGCTTTTTCCCCACCAGTGTTTCACAGCACGACGTCATGGCAACACTGTCAGTTTGACAAGCGAGCACAGCTGTGTGCAGATCGAGTCATTTCAATTAACCCTTTGCTTTTGAGCTCCATAAACAAACCTCCCCCCCGCCCATTAACCCTTTGGTCATAATCAAAGATGCTTGCTAACGTCAATCTCAAAAACGCCTCCCTTCAATGCTTTGTGTGTTTATTTACGGAGCCCGGGCTGTGTAGCAGAGGTACCAGATAACACATCAAGCTAGCAGGCATCGACGAGGGGGACGTTTAACGGCCTCTGCCGTTAAACAAAGAGTGTGTGTTTGGGGGGGGGGGGCACTGTACCTCCAGGAACTGTGCGTTGATCTTGAACTCGGGGACGGGACGCCCCAGCTCCCGAGCGGCCTGCCGGCGCTGCTCCACGCCCTGGAAGAGATGGTGGACGGCCCGCGGGATGATGCCCAGCTCACCCTCGCCGATGCTGATGTCGAAGCCCGTCCCCATGGTGTAGGTCTTTCCTGAGCCCGTCTGGGGGGAGAATGGGGGGGGGGGGGACCCAAGTCATGAATGCATGTTGCCCTATCGACACCTGTTGCATCCTAACCGTGGCCCAGCCAGGTTAAACAGCCGTGCTGTCCTTCAGTGTGCACCACCCACACACATCTTCAATGTCAACAATCCAAACAAGTCTTAAGGATATTAACGCGTATGCTTGCCCCCACCACAACCTCCAACCGACAGCCTGAGAGGGCAGAATTCACACACTGGCATACATAGAGGTCAGGCTAAAGCTAGCTTAGCGCAAGTAAAGCCTAGCAGTGCTACACAGATTTGATGCAGGCCACAAAATACTGGGCCAAACCACGAACGACTTGAAGCAAAACTAGGCCAGCGGTCGGGGGAGGGGCAGAGGCAGTCGCTGGGCTAATAAATGACACACAGTAGATAGTTACTCAAGAGAACGCTTGCTAACTTCGAGCTCAGATAAAAAAATAAATAAAAAAAAAACCTTCTGCAGCGCCGCACCACACATTGAAACGCATTGTGAAGCAAAGCGGCTTTTGTTGTTGTGAGCTTGGTTTATGTTCCCATTTACGGAGCCAGGGCTGTGTACACGTACCAGATAATTTCAGCAAAACACAGACGGATCCAAATGCAAAGAGATATTTAGGGAATTTCACAAAATAAATTAAAAATAAAGCATACAATCATCTTACAAGAGCCTACGACCTTTGAGGCTGCTAGCTTGCCCACACTCTCTAGTCTTTACACAAATCCTCTCTGACTGCCTTTGCAGCAGGAGCCGGGTTGTCAAGGCAACCTGTCCGGATTTTGGGGCAGGGAAAAGGAGGGTTGCACTTGACGGTGAAAAGGCAAAGGGTTGTTTAGAGGAAGGCGGTGGTATTTAGTAGAGAAAAGGGCCATCGCTGGGGCTAAACATTAGCTAATGCGGCCAGCAGCATACTTGCCTGTGGTGTGAATAAGTTTGTCAGGTCTCTGTGGACGTGCGTGGACCAGAGACTAATCTACAGGACTGCCTAGTATCTTATCGCTTGGTAAAATGTCCAGCCGCTGTATACAGGTGAAAATAACTTGTTACTCGAAGCCAACATGTATTTCCATAGTCGGCTAGTTAATAGTAACAGGTATTTAATAGTCAATGGGCAGTTTTGGTCAGTCAGTAGTGCTGCTCGATTATGCCAAAATATAATTATTAATTTGGTCAATCTTTAAATCTTATTATTAAACACAATTATTTAACACAATTAGCCATTAACTTTGGAAAGATGTTGCATTTAATGCACATAGAAAAACCTAACCCTAGTGAAACAAATGAACAGTGAAAACACCTTCAACTGACATGCCCCTTATTATTATCAATTTCACCCTACAAGGGCCAAAACTCAAAAGTGAGCCTGCATGAACACACAACAAAATAGGAGTTTACTTGCAAAATTAATGTGCATAATTGTTTTTATTTTATTATATTGTTTTTGCAATTGTTAAGACCAATTTGAAATTATTTAGATTAATTGCACAGCCACGCCCTAAACCATGCCGCACACCAAAACCACGCCCTTATAGCTATCAACACGACGCTGATTCAGTTGCAAGTTCAGTTGCTATACGTCAGACACATTCGCAATGATTCCTAGGCTTTGAGATCAGGATGGTCTCACAAGGCAACCCCCCCTTCCCCCAAAACACACACACACACACACACACAATAATGCAAAGCGGAGAAGCCGCCATGCCAATTATTACTAATATTTTTTTCTTTCAATGCCAAACTTAAAGTCTCTGATGTAGCTCCATACCGCCAAGGCCTCACCTGCCCGTAAGCGAAGATGGTGGCGTTGTAGCCCTCCAAGCAGCCCTCGATCAGCTTCTCCGTGCACTGGCTGTAGATGGCGTCCTGCTGGGAGTCCATGTCGAAAACGTGGTCGTAGGTGAAGGCCTTGTCCTTGCCCAGGATCACCTGGGGTTCGCCGGGCATCACGTACGTGCAGATGTGGCAGCCCTCGATCTTCTCCCGGGCCAGCTGAGGACGGATCCTGGGGGAAGGGTGAGGGACGTGTACATTTAGAGTGGCACTATATGTCAAGGTTAGCTATACTGCCCCCGAGGGCCAACTGGTGTTACAGCCAGCAGTAGCCAGATGACGGACGACTATAATAAATAGAGGACAACATGCCTAGACGGCAATGCTGTAGAAACAACATGAAAAGCATAATGTTATTTAAAAAAGCCAATGGCAGAAGAAACCAATTAGTTCTTAAGTCTGTCACTAGATGGCAGACTAGAGCACCAGCACCACAGAACAAAACATGTTCTGTGAGCCCCACGCACGCACAAACACACACACACACACAGTGGACCGGCTAACAGAGGGGCTTAAATTACAATACACACACACACACGGAGTGTGACGTCATTCTCTGCTCACGACACAAGTACTCCAACTTATCTTTACATAGATAATTGCTGCGGCACTGGTAGAGCTAGATGAAGAGATATATTAAGTGATACAAAGAGTTGTGGCAACGCTGACTGGTTAAAGGCTGGCCCAATAGTTTCAACATTAACCAGAGGTCTACACCCAGTAAGAGGGAAAAACAAACTGCAAACACTTCCCAATGGAGCGTGTCCAGACCCTGTTCACCAAGTGGACTTTGGGTCTGGTTACACAAGGCTAGCACCACACGTATACAAGATATGTGGGAAACATGAAACAGAAGTAAATACAGCTTATTATATTGTGTCATGTAAGTGCTCAAAGCGTGCGTCTCCTGAGGCCATCATGTCACCGTTTAGTGTCCAACTCACAGACAATAGAGTAGGTTAATGTAGTACGACCTAATCCCTTGAAGACATGACAGGATATACACTCAGTTCTCTCATTTTAATTCAAACTGACAATCACTTATTTATAAAAAAGTATTATGTTCAGTAATAGTAGTAATAATAATATTAACAATAATTAGTAACAGTAACTGGCCCATAAGCATTTCAGTTTTAAGATGAAAGATAAAAAGATCTGTGCTAAAATGTTCCTGTCACTAAAGCAGCAAACAAAACAGCCCTTCAAATCACCTAAACCAAAAAGCTTATTTTGTCCCAAGAGACCTTGGTTAATGATATGAGAGCTTGGTTAATTTATATTCTCATTCTTCACCTGCCTAACATGCATGCCAGAGCTCATGCTGAATGTCAGTAATGTCGCCTTGAACACTGGCCAAGTGAATACTAGCCACGGATTATTTGGTGTGATGTGGCTACGAGCAGGAAAGTGTGCCTGTGTGAAAGTGTGTGCGTGCGTGCATGTGTGTTTCTGCAAGCAGGAACATGTATAAGCTGGAGAAGATGCATGTTCATTTGGGAAGTCCGCAGCTAACGCCTGTGCCAAGCTAAGCCTGGAAACATCTGGAGCAACTGACTTGTCGGAAGGAGCGTGAACTTCACCTGGTCAGTGAGATCTAGAAACTGCGTCTTTATAGAAGCTGTGACTACAGCAGCGCCCCCTAGTGTACCTTTAACACCTTTAAAAGGCACAGACAGCGATCCACCCAGTCTGCCAGCTGCTCGTTCTGTGTGAAAAAATAATCTGGTGTTTCTACTCGGCCATGGCTCTGTACATGGGGTCACAAACAAAGTGGTGCAGACCGCACCACACAACAACAATACCCTAGCCTTGGCAAGCGTGTCCAGTGTGTGTGTGTGGGGCGGGCGGCCGGGTAGCCAGCCCGTGAGAGCATAAGGCCAGCTTTGTGTCCATGGCGACTGGGGGAAGATGAGGGGGTGGTGGGGTGGGGGGGTCAGAACAACGCAGCAGGCAGGCAGACCACAGTGCCACCATTGTAGTCCGTCCGTTGCCGTGACACCAGAGCCCAGCGCTGACAAACAGCGGTCCTACCAGCGGGATGACAGAGTGGTGAGAGATGGAAGGGAGGTGGGTCATGTGATGGAGGTAGGTCACGTGATCATGTAGGGAGGTGGGTCATGTGATGGAGGTGGGTCATGTGATGGAGGTAGGTCATGTGATCATGTGATCATGTGATTGGGCAAGGGTAGCGGGGTTCCTCCCCAGCTATTGTAGATTCAAGTTTTCTGTGTAATTCTTCTACAATGATATAAGTTACTGTATTGTATGGGATGTAATTGTGCTTACAATTGGTTTATAAATGTTCTTGAAACAGCATCGTAGGTTATACATTTTAGAAACCTGTGTGCTACCAGTTGGAACTTTGAATGAATCGCTTCTGTTACGTAAAGCTTAATCAATGTAATCAATTAGCCTTCATGTTCCCTGGTCACCCATTACATTAAGATGTTAAAGGGATGTAGCCGTCTAATCTACATCCATTACACAGGGGCTCTTTGGTTTACACTAAAGTGTCTGCAATCCTTTGTATTTCATAACACTCGCTCTCTCTCTCTCTCTCACTCGCTCGCTCTGGGAGTTTCCCCACATTCTCTGGAAAACTCTAAATGAGACTTTCCTGGCTTAGCATGACAGGGTGTATTTGACGGGAATCAGACTATATTGTACCAATTGAGGTTATTGTAAGTTTATTATAATTCATTATTAAATGCTCTAGTAAGAAAGAAAGAAAATGTACATGCAGTGATTTAGGTTGGCCCATTGCCCAAAAGCGGTATTATTGCAATTTTTATTAGTGTGATCCTGGGGCATTTATCAAGACAGCGGGATCTCAGTCCGTGGTGAGACAACTGTACAGCAGCATATAGCAGGGCTATTGAATTCCGGTCCTGGAGGGCCGCTGCCCTGCGTGCTTTAAGTGTCTCCAGCACTCCTGATTCTAATGAACACATTCATGTGAATCAGGAGTGTTGGAGCAGGGAGACATCTAAAACATGCAGGGCAGGACTGGAATTGAATAGCTCTGGCATATAGGCTTCTACCAGTATAGTACCGGTGATCTGACTGTACGTTGGCAATCACGTGTAACTTTGTCAGATGTTACGCCAAAATATCAGCTGGAAAATATTACTAATACATTTAAGGCATATTAATTAGTGCAAGATCAAACGCCTCTGGCGCGCCAAGCGTAGCCGGCACCGCCTTGATTTAGGTAGCATGTCCACAGAAAGAAGTGACACCTATTTTCAGTTAAACAACCCAAAGGTTTAGGGGACAACACATTCATTCTCTTTCCCACACGAAATACAGACATGTCCCAAAAGAATCACTCAAGTGTGTGCACGCTGCCAATTCATCCATGGGGAGCTCCACAGACAGAATATGACTAATCTGTAGTAAAGTCCTGTAAAGCGTAACGTTGTCTCGAGTGTCGTAAATACATACACTCCCAAAGGCTACAACCAGCTAACACGGGGCTGCGGGAATTTGTGCTTCGATAGCGCACACATCCTAAATCTCACGTCATGTTCGATTGATTACCTACATGAATAAAATCAAATGCAAACATTGCAGTAATGGCGGTTGCTTTCCACGGCCCGTGGTTGGGTTAGCAACACTGCGGAATTGCAATATTGTGGTTATCGTGAGAGTTATCGTACTATAGGCTATTAGGGACTGGGAGTAATTACAACGAAGGGGAAATTATGTAAAATTGTAGGCCAGTTCCTAAACTGTAATTCGAACCATACTTGAGGCCACGTTTATTTGGGTCCACTGGATAATCCAAGGTCAGCGGTGAGGGAAGTGTCAGGGTCAAAGGTCACAACCTGAGGGCCACTACTTTACTTAGCACACACTGCTCTGCAGCCGAATAACATGTGTCTACTCTAAAACAACCATCGTTTCAGGATTAAAATGCAGTCAGCGAAAAACAATACAGCTCTTGTCAAATTCAGTGAATATCTCCTCACGGTGGGTGTGCGTGCTGAGGAGATAAGCTGGTGTTACTACACAGGCCTGGCTGTGTAAATGTGAACACAAACCAAGTGGTGCAGACCGCACCACACAACAACACTATCCTAATGTGTGGGGGGCAGCGCTTCTGAGGAAGCTTCCTATGGCATTAAAGGGGGCAGAGCTTCTGAGGGAGCACCCTATGGCATTAAAGGGGGCAGAGCTTCTGAGGGAGCGCCCTATGGCATTAAAGGGGGCAGAGCTTCTGAGGGAGCAGCCTATGGGATTGAAGGGGCGGGGCTTCTGAGGGAGCACCCTATGGCATTGAAGGGGGCGGGGCTTCTGAGGGAGCAGCCTATGGCATTGAAGGGGGCAGAGCTTCTGAGGGAGCAGCCTATGGGATTAAAGGGGGCAGAGCTTCTGAGGGAGCACCCTATGGCATTGAAGGGGGCGGAGCTTCTGAGGGAGCGCCCTATGGCATTGAAGGGGGTGGGGCTTCTGAGGGAGCACCCTATGGCATTGAAGGGGGCGGGGCTTCTGAGGGAGCACCCTATGGCATTGAAGGGAGATTTTGTTTCGATCGAGCTCCAATATCAACAAGCTTTCTCCAGAACAACTGACTACACCTGTGAGAGACATAGTGCCCGCGGTATTAACGGGGACTGTCTTATTGGCTTGTTAGAACTTGAAGCTCCAGGGTTCTCCTCTGAAGGCCTTGGCAAAAGCCAAACACAGCCGATCTGGGACGCAACTAGCAAGGCACCCGGCACACAGGACACGCCCAAACCTGCATTCGTCAAAGCCACGCCTCCAATAAATCACTGAGGGAGAGCAAGCGCCGAGGGAAAAGGTGGTTGTGTGGGCTGGTTTGTTCACACGTGCGTAGCAGAGGCCTCCGTTAGCATGCTACGTTAAGGCCTCCTTTAGCATGCTACGTTTGCATGTTAATGCTACATCCACTGATGCAGAGGCTTGCACACTGCCCGTAACAAGCTAACTAACGCTTGATACACTTCTAGTGCAGGGGGAGCAGCTACACCAGTACGCCTTATTGGCTTGCACGCTGCGTGGAACAAGCTAACGTTTCATCCACTTTAGTGCAGAGGGAGCAGGATGGATAATCTTAATTAAGGAGAAAGGATTGGGAAAAGAGACAACTGCATCCTTTTTTACGAGCCCTTGTTGCTTGTCCTCACCGTGCCTCATCATGACAACGATCATGGGGCTCACATCATGGCCCCAGTGATGTTTTCTAGCTATATTAGTGTCCAGGCTGAATGTAGAGTGTGTACTGACCTACATAGCCAAACCACCCATGGAAGGAAGGTCACACGTGTGTTTGACCTTTCTTTCATGGGTGGTTTCCTTGATTACGTCAACAAAATGTAGAGCTGCTTACTGCACATTTTCACGTTTAGCAGGGAGGGACACACAATGTAAACAGAGGCAATTGTGTTAACAGATGTTAGCCTCAATGTGAGAACATTGTTGTTTAATACCAGGTAGAAACAAAGGCCTCTCAAACAAAAACAAACAAGGCAAATACTGTAAGCTATACGCTTACAGTGTAAGCAGTAAGCAGTACGCATTCATTCCCAAGAACGTTTAAATAGAAAAACACGTCAATGGGCACAACAGCAGCCTTTTGACAGAATGTCAACAAGACACATGTTTCCAATAAACATGCAAGAATGGTTATTGATATGATATTCCATTAGCCTTACCAGCCCAAACTATGACCGAATCAACCACTAATGACTGAACTCAACCAGAAGTCTAGCATTGATGATCAATCCAAAATAAACTCTAAACGGTTGTGATTGGGACGTACGCCAGAGCGCTAATCCATTCCTTTCTGTTCTGGACAAACAAGGCCAGGGTAACGTGCTGCAGCATGATAAACCACCCCCCCACCCCCCATGTCCAGCCCTTCCTGTGGGGCAGGGGTTGTGGAGTGGGTCGGGTGGGGGTTGGATGGGGGGCATCAAAGCCAGACCAGATAGAGCTCTCTAAATGGGTGGTGGGTGATGGGGTGTGTTACATAAATACATACACACACGTACGTCAAATATAACGATTAAGGATAATAATAATAATAATAACAAGGATTACACTGCACATTCACAAAAATGCATTTGTTTTCCATAACACTCATATGCGCCATCATATGGATCATGTTTTTGAGTCAGACACTAAAACACGTGTGCTGTTGTGCTAAACTGGATGCACAAAGATATAAGATATCCATTTAAGGAGTACACACCAAGGAATATACTCCAAAGTTACTTGGAATTGCATTTGTGCAGAGGTTCGTCTAATGCTATAAATAAAGATCCACACTGCTTGTCAACATTGGACACCTATGCTGGTGACAGGACAAAAGTGACAGCCATTAAAAAGGCAGTCAGCTATCCTGGATGTTAAAACAAGTGTGAAGAAAACAAGTGTGAAGCAAACAGAGATTTACAGGTTATCCATTCCTTTAAACATGTGAGAACACTGTTAACTATAGAGTAAGTGTTAAACTATTTCATCATTTCTATGTTCAGGATTTTTTGGGAGGGCCAGAAACATGGGAGTGTATGACTGTATGAATTTGCATACCCCTCCCCGTAACACCACAAGGATATAAAAGAGTACTGAGCGTTTGAATCAGCTCAGTATTTATCCTGCTCCAATGCAAGTTATTAGCCTACTTTACTGTCCTTAAACAGCCTACAATTCCATAGATAAATCACTTACTGTCCTTTAACAGCCTACAGTCTGATTACAACTGATTTCTGCACATGAGAGCACACACACACACACACACACACACAGCCCTATACAGTATACTATCTTTTTATCCATCTATATAAAGTGAAAACAAAACTCAAAATTAATGTCTGCATTTTCCAATCAATGTTCGGCTGAGGATACCTTTTTGGCACAACACAGCGGTTGTTTACTGTAGAACACACGATGGGTGTGGTGTACAACAACTTCTACTGACACACACCCAGCGCTTGAGAACAGATAATGCTGGTTATATTTTTACACTTTTGAAATGTCAGAAAATATACTGGCTGACATTTTTTTTTTTATTATTAATTACAATTCGTCTGGGTGGTTAATATGACCTTTTTCTGTGGTGTGACAAACTCAAAACACAATGTGTATGTCTGCTTTACACGGGCTTTAAAACAAAAACAGCTCTCACTTCGATGCGTCACATTGTGTCACCGTTTACAAACCCAGGGCCCTGCCTTTTCACCATGGCAGCTAGTGGACCACAAGGAGATATTAGACTCCACCTTTAAGCAGCAGTTTGCTCAACTGAAGTCAGCAACGCGTCTGTACTCACAAAAGCAAACAGCCGTATAGCAGCGGTTGACTATGTGACAAAAGGTTACAATGCAGAATGTTAACCTATTTAACCTCTCGCAATCCTTCAACTCATGAGGATTATAAAACATCCCCAGTTAGGGTTAAGATACCGTGGCAAACCTTGATAGAACCCATGAAGACCTACTGTCTGCTGGGAGTAGAACACCTTGTCTACCCCTCCACCCACCCTGACATTGGCAATTTAGCCATTAAATAAACAGAAAAGCATAGAGAAAGTTATGGTTTTATGGTGTTTAGGCTAAATCTTCACAATAGTACCATATGGGTCTGATGAGTCCCAAGTAAGCCTGCAATATTCCTCTGCTACCCTCCACACAGTATAGTCAAGCTTGGCTCCAATGCAGCCTTAGCCACGTGGTGTTGACACAGGAGTCGGTGGGCCCAGGCAACCACACAAAAGCCTGTCTAAAACCTGGTCCTAGCAGTTTGGGAAGGGGGGGGGGTCTGGTTTAAGAGGTTTCAAAAACAAGCAGTAGCCATCTGCATCTGTCAAGGTAACAGGAGATAATAGATTAAGTAAACACAGCGAGGTCAGGTCAAATGAAGGCCTGCAGAGGTAAGGTCTGAAGATAATGCATTTCACCACAAACTTGATTGAGGGAAAAAATATACATTTATTTTTTTTTGCCCTTTGTCTTTACAGTAATGCTTAACATGGACATGTTCCCATAAAGGATATCTGCAGATGATGCAAATTGAAACTGCTCATGCCTCATGAATATGGAGATGAGACAGCTATGTGTGATAGCAGCAGGTGGGGTTCATTTTCATACTTCAGCAGCATGTAAACCTAGACAGTATTTTAGCTCGGCTGACACAGTAGGTGTCCAACAGCAGGTTTAGCTAGTGGCCATGTGTGAAAAACAACTAGCAAAGACAATGTCATGTTTTCCCCACATCGAGACCTCCAACAGCTCACTACGTAAGAACTTGTGGTTTTAGGTGCACAAGCCACCATCCAGACATAAACAAACAAAACTATAAAAATTAAAAGGCGTTAGCTGCTATTTACGACTATCCAAGACCTTTTTATGATTGTTCGACAGGCGTTTTTGATGATGGCAGTTAAGTTACATCCACATCCTATTTGTAGTAGCGCTTCCACATTTAGACGACGGGCCAAAGGCATCCACCCAGTCCTTATCAGGTCATCTAGATACGGTAGATTGAACTTTGTATTTTCAATTCAATTATGAAAACATTAGAAGACAAAACAATAAAAAACAATTAAACTCATTTCTTAAAATACACAGACAAATAAAATAGGCGAACAACATATTTTCATGCGTACGGTATACATGGGAAAGCTCGGCTATAATTACAGACGCATCGAGCAGCCAGAGATGTGGCGTCTCCTCTCTGAGGTCCCGTTACAGATACATCGAGGTTGTCACGGCAACGCTGCGGCCAGCCAGGGTCCGTTCTATTCTTGTCGGGCCACGTTCATCTTAAGTGCAGGGTATACCACATGGTCGACCCAGAGACGTTGCGTCTGGGAGGCTGGTGGGGGCGGGTCCGAACCAGCGGTGGTGTATGGCTGTCACATAGTGTTACATGCTTCACCTCAACAAGCTAGCAACTCAAGGTCTGCTAGGCTAGATATGCAATGAAATGTGTGGGACAGACAAAAAATATAAATAATTTAAAAAGTAATAAAAAACACATTTCCATTGCCACTCTCCAAGTAGGGCTGTTCAATTATAGAAAAAACATTATAACCATGATTATTTTGGTCAATACTGAAGCCACGATTATTTAATATGATTAATCATTGACTTTGGAAAGATCTTGCATTTACTGCACCTAAAAAAAACTGAAATGAACGAACAGTGAAAACACCTTTAACTGGGAAGAGTCCCTTAATACTGTTCACATTGATCTTTCAGCCTGCGAGGGAGTGTGTGCGCCTTTCATTCCGAACATAAAACAAAATAAGAGTTTCCTTGCAAAACGTAATGTGCAAAATAATATTTTTTAGGAGCCAAAATTGAAATCACGATTAAAATGTGATTAATTACACAGCCCTATCTCCAAGACAATGAAGCCAATCAAGTTGCTGTTAACCTAAAGGTTTCCAAAGAGAAAGAAGAAAATTGAACATGCAGCTGATAATAAACAATAGTTAAGTCTACTTTAGGGATTCAATGACTCGACTCCAAGCCTTGTCCTGCCTGGATGTAACCTGACATGCCAGAGGAATTGTTGTCACAAGTCCATCTGGGGAGCCGTACCTTGAAACGGTTTGTGAAGGGCTGTACTTTCAAAAAAATACTGTCTACAGTTGATTGGATGAACCATCTGGGTGTTTTCGCTGTCGGCACCATGGTCGGCACACGATATAGCTATAAACAAGATGCTGATTGGAAAACCAGGCCCGTATAGATATAAACATGATGCTGATTGGAAAACCACGCCTGTATAGCTATAAACACGACGCTGATTGGAAAGTTCAGTTGCTACTCGAACACATTCAAAATGATTCCGAGGCTTTCCAGACTGATTCTCTCGGTGAAATAAAACTGAAGCTGGCGAGATCAGGATGGTCTCACGAGGCAAGCCTGGATGCCCTGCGAGTGGGCTTTAGTCAATCCTTTTCATCTTCTGTGGCACAGATATATAATTCCAGTGCTTATGTTCACTTGCGGTTTTCATGTCCGGATGGTTTAAAAAAAAAAAAAAATTTTTTTTTTTTTTAATAAAATGTTATCCACAATTTGTCATGGAAATATGGCCGTTGGGAGAAGCAATAACACAGGAACATAATTTACAGTGCTGGAGGACGAGACTTGAGCGCTCTAAAGCAGAAACAAAGACAATAGTATAGCAAACAGGTTCAGTCTGACTCCTGACGGTGTGAAACCCTCAGCCAGAGGGCCAGGCGATGCAGTTTAGACTTGATCTTGTTGTTGGATCATCTCAGATCTAAGGGTTACGCTATCGGTGCTTTCCATCTTAACAGGCTTTTATTTCACTATTAACCTAACCCGGCTCGCTCGTAGTTGGCACGGCAAACCTCACCCTCGGGCTTAAACTAAGCCACTAAGGCCAGTCACTGCATGCTTTCACATCCTTAAGTACTCTTGTAACTTAGGACTTAAGGGCTTCTGCTTTCATTATTTGCAAATGTCACAACACTCTTTGAGCTGAACAGCAGAGTTCATTACAGACATTACATTATAGAAAATAATATTTTTGCATAACACCGATAGGCTCTACGCTTTCAGCTGTTGTTATCATCTTGCCACCCATAACACAGCATGACTTAAAGCAATTATTATGGTAGGTATTTATTTTGATGTATAAGGCCAATCCTTGCGTTGCGTACATTGTGCATTATGTGTAATTACCTGCAGGGCGGTTTAACAAGTATTAAAACACACCTCGGCTCTTCCTCGACAATAGGACAAAGAATGACACAGTAGTGTTCAAATACCGCTGCACAGCCTACAACAGCCTGTAGCGTGTGTGTGTGCGATGCAGGGATAGTGCAGAACACACCTCAGCATGCACTAACCTACATGCATGCAGAGTGCAAATGTTCTGAGCGGTGTGCACCTTTGCTGAACAGAGTGGTTTAGAGGGAGGGAGAACTTCCTCAACAACATACTGTATATATTTACAGAAATACATTTACACTAACTGCATTTCAGAATTCACAACATAGCCAGTGTAACAGCGGCCAGCTGGTCACAATTGTGTGCTTAAGTTACGTAATCCATTCCTCCACTAGCCCACACTTCAAAGGACGCTCTGGCGACGCAGGCCAGAGCCCGGGGGTTTTGGTCTCCTTTGTAGAGCAGCCGCTCTCTACGTGGGAGATCGGGGTTTGATTGCGTCACAATCGCAAAACTAAACTACAGCAAAACCTAGAGGATAAAGCGTATCCTCTAGGTTGCGTATCCACTGTGCGTCTGAGAAAGATCAGAAGAATTAGGCCGTTCCTCACAAGGGAAGCGACACAACTCCTGGTCCAAACCCTAGTGATCTCCCGCTTAGA
>JAODUH010090444.1:15000-38114 GCA_027564835.1 Typhlichthys subterraneus | reverse complement strand
TCTCTCTCTCTCTCTCTCTCTCTCTCTCTCTCTCTCTCTCTCTCTCTCTCTCTCTCTCTCTCTCTCTCCCTCTCTCTTTATCTGTGTTACCCATGTATCTCTCTTAGTGATGTAGTAGAGCTCAGAAAATTCCCCAGGGTGAATATTTTCTGGCCACTATTGTGTGTGTGTTCAGTCAATGCACATATAAACACACAGGCAATAGACAAGCAGGCATGAACACTTAGGTGAAAGAATCAGAGGCGGGAAGTGAAGGCATGCCGACAAGATTAGTTGTCCTTAGCTGTACCCGGTGATGTCAAGTTACTTAAAGGGCCACAGACCCATTCAGACCTACACTGTGATGCTCAGAGGGAAGGATAGCAACCCAAGTATCCAGGGTAAACAGGAGCATGCTGTCACGCCCACGTCCCGGGGCAGGGCGGTGCCAGCCTCTCCTGCAAGCTCCCGCTCCCCGGAGTACTAATCACTGATCTGTGACAGGTGGCAGTCAGGGAATCCCACACCTGTTCCTGGTTGAGTGGTTGTGCTCCCCTTTATTAGTTGTCTGTTTAGTTACAACCCATGCGGGTTATTCTTGTGTACATCCTCTGTTTTGTGTTCCTTGTAGTGTTGCAACCCTGCGTGGTGCCGTATGTTTCGTGTTTTCTGTTAAATTAAATCCTTTATTTCGTTATAGAAAGTGTCTTGTCGTTCCCGACCGTCACACATGCAATCAACATCTACAGTATAGCAGATAACAACCGGCAACGAACAAAGGAAACATTCAGGTTTAAACAATAGACTTATATGATATGATGTACGATAAGAGTATCGCCATATTGGTAAAGTGGCTCTTTTGCCGCATGCAATCGTCCAAACTGCATTTATTGACATTGTTAGAAAAAAATCTATGTACATAGGTACATACATTTGCGGAGTTAAACCAATAATTAATTAATGAATGGGGTGTGTATGGCAATTGGTCCTATAGGCTGCAGTACCACCTGTCGCCACACATCACGGCTGCTTCAAGCCTTGAGTCAGACCCTGCCCCCCTGGTTTACATACACAGGTAAACAAGGGCAAAGACAGCGATGGGCAGGTGAAACTCATTAGAGAGGGTAAAATAAGACACAGGTGGGACACATATAGCCTAATTTACAATGAAACACAAAGGCTGCATCCGAATACTCAGTATAGACTACCTTTGGTAAAGTTCCTACTGTCCAACAGTTAGTCTAGTACGTTCTATGAGTAAGCGAGCGAGTAGTAGGGACACAATTAGGTTATACTCAATTGCCATCTCACCTGTCCTTTGTGCTGGGTCCTTTGACCCGGATGTTTGCTGCGAAAACTCACTCCCAAAAAAAAAAAGACTTTATATCTACTCATATAAAATTGTCTTTACTTTGGAATGATAGTATGATTGTGATACTTACATTTGTACATCGCCACACCTTTGCTGCTTGCTCCCGTCATGTTATTTCATTACTTATTTATTTCTCTTCTTCAATTTTTTTCTGGATAGTGCCCAACTGACTTATGGGATAGCGTTTGTACACTACGAAGGTAGTACGCCATTCGACTACTACCAAATGCTTACTGAGTATTCGGACATACTACTAATTGTGACGTACTGCTTTTTGCCTACTATATAGTCGACAAGTACGGGTATTCGGATGCAGTCAAAGGGTAGCATGGAATAGTGACTGAACAGAAGCACTGACTGGCTTGGGAAACATGGAACATAGAGAAAACACAGACAGGAACGCGAGACAAACACCCAGCTGTGACACATAGCACACAGGGTTCTCAGTGCCTTGAATATACAATGAAATATAAAGACCTGGTATTCAGTATACAGTCTTATGTGGAAGGAGAAAAAAAGCGTTGTTTCTGTGTTAGACGATAGACAATGCTGCTGAAGTGTGTGAATGAGCTGTACGAGACATCGTTCTGGATAATGCCCCGCTGATCTGATTTCCCCTCATCTTATGTTGATGCCCTCTTTAATCTCCAGACCTTCATTGTTAATTGCTGGGCTCAGTCTTTCCTGAGCCAGCTGTCAGGTCAGCACTTTTGTCTCATCTGGGCATATTGATCAGTTTGGACAGGCCCTCCTCCCTCACCCGGGGAGACAGAGGTCCTTTGCTATCCAGAGGATTGCCAGATCAATTGGTTCACCGGCTGAATCAGTGGTCGTAAATTAAACACGGGGTGTGCCTCCGCTCTCTTCACTGCAACTTAAAGAACAGCTAAGCATAAAAAAGCTGTTACAGTAGCTACAGTACATGCACACCCCCCATATGTACGTATGTACGTTGATAGGACAGACAGACACATAAGCGCTCGCTCCTCTTTGTGGAGGGTGTAATATGAGCGGGTGGGTGGTAGAAAGGGCTTTTGTGTTGGGATGCTTGATTGGGGCGTGCAGAAGTAACTCCTATATCAATTACACAAATGTATACACACACACACACACGCAGGGATAAAAACGCATTGCCGGGGGCAGTGAGCCAACTTTAGCCCATTAGGTTTTACGGTATTTCCTCTTTAAGCCATGCACTGAGTAGGATAACAGCCTAGACTACTTCAGATACATTTTATTAGTATTTTAATGTATGTATTTAAATTATGCTAATATTGATTGAATGGGTTGTTGTTTGAGACAGGATATGTAGACTGTCAGTATCACAGAGCTTCATATTTAGATGACTAATTGATTACTCACAGATAACATGTATGCAGTGTCTTTCTCGAAGATATATCTATTTTAGTAAGACCAAATTAAAACATATTTCACTTTTTCATATTTATGGTGGTTTCATTTTAGGAATAGCCTACATCACTACATTTCTAATTGAATCACATTTTATCTAGTTTGTATTGCTCCACATTTGATTTTGCTGTGTAATGCGCATAATATAGTGACTCAGTATTCAATAGCAGTATTCAATAACAGCTTTTGGCTTTCAGTGGCCATTTTAACAAGCACCTTCATGAAATGGAACGGTACATAGAAGTTGCTGAAAAGGAGTATTTAACACAAAACTAAACAAGTTACACTAACCCACAATTATCTTTTAAACTGTATACTGTATATATCCTCCAGTATGTAACGACCTCTGGAAAGGAGGGATTTTTTGGCCAGGCCATCTTGCCCTGTCCCAAAGTTTTGGATCTCGGCCATTAATACGCCCCATCCTCTGCCACAATAACAATCGTCCAGCATCAACAATGTCACGCATGACACAGGTCACACCTCCCAGATGTTGTCAACGTTATAAACTCTCACACTCCCACCTCAACATCTGCAACAAGAGTGCATGCAAGTGATGACAAGTAAAGGGGAAAAAACAAGATTATGTTGTTGTTGCATAATAGAAGCCAGTCCTGTTTCTAAGCCTTATTATGTTGGAAACATGTGAGTACATGTATGTGGGCAACTGTAAGGGGTCATTACTCTGTGTTTTAGAGGATTATAGTGACATGTTTGTATTTACCATCAGCTTCTTGTCACCTGTGTACATTCCTAGAGGATACAATTACCTGTTTTTGTTGTCTTACAATAATGCATGTTCTGTTGGTACAAAAACAATGCAATGCAATGCCTGTTGGATAGATACAAATACATTTGCTCAAATATATAAATACTATAATACAGTATATTAGTTATGTACATGCCCGCAGGTGTCAAGGAGAAATAGGAAAATACAGTCCCTTCATGATCGTGAAGGGCGTAAATGTGAAGGTTCAGGCTGAAGGCTGATGTTAATTTAAGGGGTATGGACATTTTGTAGAACATTTATTTGACTGTATGCAATGTGTGTGTGAAATGTAGATGTTTATGCATTTATGTATGATGGTGTAGTGTGATTTATATCGATATTGATAGAATGCACTATACTGTGGCACTGTCTATTGCTGTGAATTATAAAATAAACGGTATTGGTACTATGCATTGCATAGTGTGTGCGCAGTGTGTGTTCACCAAGAACTACCTCTTCAGACCGTTGGCTTATGTTCGCAAACGTTTGCGGCGAACTCAAATCAAAAGGAAAACTGTTCTGCGAACTTTTGCAATTTTGTTTGGAAATAAGTCTCTCTCTCTCTCGCTCTCTCTCTCTCTCTCGCTCTCTCTCTCTCTCTCTCTCTCGCTCTCTCTCACTCTCTCCTTTCTTTCTTATTTTCCTTTTTTTTTTTACAGCTGAGTCATCCTTCTTTATGACATATAGGTCTAATTATGAGCCTGTTACAGGCTACTAGGGCAGAACGATTTTGGAAAAAAATCTAATTGTGATTTTTCTAAGAGATTGTGATTTGATTTGCAATTTTTTAAAAAGTGAAGTTCAATATATATGTAACATATTTAAAACATGTTATGGAGCATTACCGCATGCGATGGCATCAAAATATTAACTGTTCTATAATCAAATGAAAGATGAGAGCATAAAGATCCTTTAAGCATGGATTTATTGCATTATAGGTGCATTAAATAGTGCACCTTGGCAATTTTAGTATATTTTTTAGATGTGCTCAAGTACACCTAAATGGCATATCAGCATCCCTAAAATAATACATTTTTCTGAACTTTTTTTTGCCCATGTTTAAGCTCTCTAACGTTATATTTTTGAACTTGGCTTGCCTGTAGAGATTGAACAAATACACTGCCTGTTGTATGTGTTTTCTCATGAGACCCTGCCAAATGTTTGATCCTAGAAACTATAGTTCCACTGTTCCAGTGTGTGTGCAACATGTATGGGCGCTGTTCTTTTTGTTTTATCGCTGTTATTTACACAGATGCGGCACACATAACAACTTCATGGACATGATCTAGCTCCGATTTAGCGCTTTGCTTTTCTTCAGGATTAATCTAACTTTTCCGACGTTGCTTCTAGCTCAGCGGAGGCAAGTTTTCAGCAGAGCTCCCACGAATGTGTTTCACGTGTTGTTGTTGGGCGTGCCTTGTAGGCTACGTACCATAGAACTAGGTTTCTTGAATTTCAGAGCATGACTGCATGAGGAGGAGCACCGCACTGATTAGTTAGAATTACCGTCAAACAAGGACGGCATGCAAATACAATCATTGACGATACAAAAAAAAAAACTGGGTCAGATGCACGTATAAATCGCATACTTTGCGATTTGCTAATGGAATTGGTTCAAATCGCAGTTTTGGTTTGAAAATGATTAATCATTCAGCCCTACAGGCTACTAACACATCAACTCTGGCCAAGTGCACATGTGGGGGAATTGCATGGGGGTGGCAGGATACTACAATGGGAGAGGCAATAAACAGAATAATATGACAGGTGGCTTCAGAAACGTGTGGAGCAAAATGAGAAAGATAAAGACACACACACACACACACATCCACTCTGGGAATCAACTACCTCCAAAGCCTTGACGTTGATAACAATCCCAGGAGTGTACTGCTTGGGATTTACCTGTGCGTTTGGCTGACACACATGCACACACAAACACACAAACCAGGCCAGTCAATGCAGGGCTCAGAGAGTTAGCAGAGGGAGCACATGCACCTGTGTTCTACCTCCCGAGAGAGAGAAAGAGAGAGAGGGAGAGAGAGAGAGATAGAGAGAGAGAGTCCAGACCAAGTGATTGGAACAAGCTGAGGGCTGCAGTTCTGCTCTGCGAAGACAGTGTTAAAACATCTAGAGAGCGCAGCGCAACGCAGAGCGAGCAAGCCTGTGTAAATGGAGAGAGAGAGAGAGAGAGAGAGAGACGTTGATCGTGGCGTTCTCAAGGAGAGAGAGAGGACGAGAGAGAGGCTTTCCCCACATGCGACAGGCTACACACGATGCATAAAACAGCCTCCTCCCATTCCCCAACAGTGGCGTTAACACCAGCTAGCCAACTAGCCAGCCTCTCTCTCTCTCACTCCCCCTTCTTTCTGTTTATTATCTGGGTCTCTCTCCCGCTATCTGCCGTTGTATATGAGTGATCCGGGCGAGGATGCTGAAGTTCCGCGTGGACCGGAGGGTGAGGTAGGTGCGGTGGAGGGGTCTGGGCTTGGTGTCGTGGGCGGGGGGGGGGGGGATGATTTATTAAGGGGGAACCAGGAACCTGGAGGTCATTGAGGACTGCAATGCAGTGCCGGCAGGGAACGGTATGGGGGGGACCAAGGAAGGAATATGCTTTCTGTGTGTGTGCGTGTGCGTGTGCGTGTGCGTGCGTGTGTGTGTGTGTGTGCGTGCGTGTGTGTGTGCGTGCGTGTGCGTGTGTGTGTGTGCGTGTGTGTGTGTGTCGCTGGGGGATGTTGGTGTATATGCTTATGGTGGTGATTGTTGTCATGTTGCAGGTGATGTGGCAGCTAGCGGTGAATTTAAGCAGGCAGCTCTCTTCTCTCCCATGTAGGTTTGTAGGTTACGTTGACGGGGCAACGCAGCACGCTGAGAAACCCCTGGCTTGCTCTGTACACACACACACACACACACATAAACAGAAGCACCTACAGTATATCTATCTATCATTTTCACAGCAGAGACACCTAACCGCACTGTGACATGATGTGTTCAGGTGACACACACACACTTGTACAGTATACAGCAGTTTGTCATGAAATGTTATGGTTAGCTTTATACAGTGCAGAGCAACACATGCCTTTCCCCTGACGGGCTCCTTGGCTGTGGTCCCTGTGTACTCCTTTACTTATCTGTGTTCTCTTTACCTATCTGTGTGTGTGTGTGTGCGTGCATGAGTACTGTGTGTGTTTGTGTGTACAGTATACTGGACAACAGCATATTACTGGACCAGCTGCCTGACAAATAAACACACAAATGGTTACACAGAAAAAAATAAAAAAACATTTTAGCAGACATGTAGTTCTCTATCTATCTGTCTGTCTGTCTGTCTGTCTGTCTATTAATCTATTATTGTAAATGTCATTCACAGCTCAGTAAGGAGAAGGGTAGTGCTTGCAGTTTTGACATATCTCTGTACATACTAGATGATGAATACTGTACTCTTGAGTCCTGCTGAGTCTAAATGGAGACAAGGCACCTTGACAATAACATTACCATGTTTACACCCTGCAACAGGTACCACACACACACACACACACACACACACCTCGCTGTGTTGTGCCAGGCCCTTTGGGGCTGTTAAATCAGTATTGTTATAGCAACATCCATGACCACAGAAGACCACAGAAGAGGAGAAGTCTCAGCCAATCAGTAACACAACAGCTTTCCCTTCCAATATGTATTGTATATACATTATACACACCCACCCAAACATTATAGTCTTGTCAATAATACCGCCCTTTGAATAATAAATGAATGCGGTTTGCAGGAAGCTATGTGGCCGTGGTGTGTGTGTGTGTGTGTGTGAGAGTGTGTGTGTGTTGGGGGTCAAGGGGTGTAAACGTGATTGATCTGGCCCTGTGAATGACAGCATCAACATCTCACTCTCTCTTTTTCTCTCTCTCTCTATCTTCAAAAATGTCTAGTTTTGTTTCGATCAAGAGGGTGATATTATTTTTCAGTGTGGAATAAAATACATTTCTCCCTTCCTCTCTCTCTCTCTCTCTCTCTCCCCCCCCCCCTCCTTCCCCCCAGTCAAAATGACCCCCGTGGACCAGCTGGACATGCAGTGAGCCACATCCAGCTGGAGGAGCCCACACGTATACGTGCATATTTAAAGTAAGTCACACATGCGTGCTTGGGCAGAAAAGTCAAGTGAACGTTAACGTTAAAGATACTGCTTACATACCATATTACAGTATATCCTGTCCTTTGTGTTGTAGAGCCCTAAGCTAATATTGGCATGCTAGTTTGTTCTACTAATGTGTGCTGGCAACGGTCTGGCAACACAGCTGCCTTATATACAGTACCTGTTTTATCTGGCCTCTGCTATAGCCACTGTAGGTCGTAGCAATGGCCTGCATTACTGGAACAATTAAATCCTAATTGTTTTCCGAAATGGCAATTGCAATACTGTAACATAGATGTGAGCTTAAAAAGAATACTGTATGGAATTGCTTAAAACCCATTAATATAAAAATTCTGAGATAAAAAAATTACCTACAGTATAATGTTTACATATTAGTTGCATCCTCAATTCAATTTAATTGTGTACCTTTTTTACATAAAATGTTTTTTAAATATATTATTTTTTTTGTATACCAGTAATCCTTATTTTTATTGGACTTTGTTTATAATGTTTTGATTACAACTGCAAACCACTGTTTAACGTGATTGGAGTGCTGAAGCATGTCATGTATGGAGTAATGGGTGAAGAATACCTCTGCTATTACTGTACCTCTTAACAGTAACACAGAAGCTGAGCAGGCTGCCTTTGCAGTGTGCACAGTGCATGTGTGTGTGGGAGAACACATGGCTGATACCATGTTTGGAAATAAGTCTCTCTCTCTCTCTCTCTCTCTCGCTCTCTCTCTCTCTCGCTCTCTCCCCCCCCCCCCCCATCTGCTCCCAGGAGCAGTAACTTTGCTATGAATGGGAAGGTGGGTGGCAGGACTGGGAGTACTACTACGGATGTGAATGCCAACTGCACCAGCACTAACATGGTGTCAGACCTGTCCCCTGAGGCCCAGGCCAACACACGGGTAAGACACACACACATGCACGCACGCACACACACACACACACACACACGCACACACACACACGCACGCACACACACACACACACACACACACTTAAACCAGAAGACCTGGTCTGACAGCACTGATCCAGGCAAAACACTCACTACGGTGACTTTGACTCCCTGTCTCCCATCTTCCTTCACTTCATCCCTTGTTATGTCTTCACACCTTCCTCCTCTTCATCGTCCACCACCACATTCTCATTCAGGTGGCGCGTACTCCGAGGAAGGCAGCTACATTCGGGAAGCGCTCCAACTCTATGCGGAGGAACCCCAAGGCTGAAATCACCAAGCAGGGATGGCTTTGCAAGCAGGTGAGACTCCGCCCACTTTGAGCTGAATATCTTTATTGGGCTTTAGCTAACAACAATATTTCATAGTAATAATGCTAAAATGATCAGGTAATAACTGTAAGAAATGGTAGATACTGCATACAAGGCTTTTTTACTCTAGTTTCTGTTCTGTATCCTCGCGTTTATTATGCATCTGACTTTAAATCATCGGTGGGAAAGTTGCCAGTTGTATTGTAAGGACTCCATATGCTGGCCACTGAGTTGGAATATCATCAAATCAAGTCGATTGTCAGCATATAGGCCAAATGTTATATTATCCAAGTGCTATACGCCATGCAAAACAGCTGAATTTCAGCTACTCTCTACAGAAAGCAGGTAGCTCTTTTATGTGTAACTGTTTGTGATGTAATTGACCGCAGACTACAGCTCAACATTTGAATCTAATCCTTTAGCTAATCAACATAGTCAAACAACTTTAACAAGCCAAGATGTTGCCGTTTAAACTCATGCTTCTACAACACATTACGTTTAGTCTCAGACAATGCTCCCGGGACAACAAACAAACAAACATATAAACAAACATATAAACAAACAAGCAAACAAGTTAGATGTTTGGTGCTGGAAGCTTTCTCCCAGATTTTCTTCTCTCCCAGTCTTCTTTCCTGGAATGGAAAGCTGTCTGGGTTCAACAGGGGACTCCCTCCTCATTACTTAGTAGAGGAAACAATAACCTTTATGGAATTTGTATCTGGTTTTGTTGCAGTGCATTTAGTTTATAGATATAGGCAATAGACACACACAAGATGAAGGAACTTCCCTGGGTGGGTTTCAAACAACACAGCACATTGTCATGTTATTGTATTGTCCATCTAGGCCAGCAGTGGGGTCAAACAGTGGAACCGGAGGTGGTTCGTCCTCACAGACCGATGCCTTTTCTACTATAAAGGTTTGTGCTCTCCTATTTAAATGGAATTGAGTAGGTCCCTGTGTGTTGACAGTGTTGACAGCCTCAAGCCAATAGCTCCTCCTCCTCAGCAGCCTGTTTGTCCGGTTTCTCTGCATTACTGCCAAGGAAAACCACATTACTGTACACAACACTGGGATGTTTTCTCATTTGCTTGTCAAATTAGGCTATCGGTGAAATGTTGGGAAAACATCCTCTAATGTTACATAATATTGATTCTGCTTTGTATAGCATAGAATTTGGGTTGTCAGGTCTTTCCAAGCGTGGTTTTATCTTGCTCATGAGCCAGTACCAATCCAAGCGCCCATAAAGTATTTGGCAGCAACAGTGACAACAATGACATCATTATTTGTGGAGCCAAATGTTGTTTTGAGCAACCTCTCTAGCACATGTCAGCCAGTAGTGTGCCGTCAGGGCCTTTAACTCATACATTATTCATAACTCATAAGTTATTCAACTTTCTTTAGTTATTACAATTTCAAAATAAAAGTAGTACATTCTGTACATAGGTATATTTGAAGCACACCTAACGTATCTTCACATCTTGCATGTATTCTTTATCTTTCTGCTTTCTGTTGCTCCTATAATAATAATAATAATAATAATAATAATAATAATAATAATAATACAATTTGTGCTTTACAGAGAGGGGTTACATGCACAATTATGCTTCCCACAAGAAAATACAGAAATTATAAACATATCATGAAATTGTTAAGAATATGCATAAAATGGTCATGTAATGTTTGATCTTACAATAAGAAAATGTGAAGGGTTCTGCATTGTTTCTTATTGTTTAAGTGAATATAGGGGGCGGGATTCAAAGTTCACTACATCACGATGTACCAACATCCCATAAAAACAGCTTTTGTTCATTTTTGTTGATGTTTTTGCTCTGGTTTTCTGCTTGTCTTTCCCTGCTGATGCCAGATTAAGAATATGAATGCCAGAGGAGCGTACCTGCGCATTCGTTGACGTTTTCCCATGATTTACTATTAATATTATGCATGTATAAGGACCGATATAAAACCATGAGTATGTAACAATATTAAAATATTATGAAAACAATTCAGGGGAGCAACATGAGCAACAACACGAACATGAAAACAGCGTGTGAGAGCAGTCAGATCGATCAAATGGTGGGTCGAAGTCGGCTGCACTGCATTGCACTGTGAAAACTCTGCCAAAATATGGTGGGAAAACATAGACTGAGGCGTGGGCGTGGGGGGTGGTCTGAAGGATCGCCAGGTTTATGCGCTGCACGCCACTGTTATCAGTGGTATGCAAATTGTGAAACTTGTGGTTAAGTTAATTAAACTTGTGAAATCGTAACCAGTTCAGACAGCTGAAATTACTGCTCAACAGCGTTCTTTATTCATGAGTCAAATAGTAACTGTTGCCAACTTAGCAGCAATTAAAGCGAAACTTTTGGTCGTTATTTCTGGTGAAGGAGACTCTTCCAGTTAATAAATAATGTAAGTGCCCACAACCTTGCATGGACTGAATATTTAAACAGTGTGTTTAGAAAGACATTAAAAACATATGTTTTTCATGTTATTAGTTAAGTTTATGTTTATTTATTGTGACTTGGATGAAAATCGGACCATGTTTTCACAGATGTTTTCTTTCAAGTATAAATACACAAGTATTTCCTTTCTCACCTGCCATTAAAACCCAAGGCTGACACTTCTGTAAAAGCATCTGTTGAGAGTGCCATTTAGAGCGACAAAACACTTAAGTAACACATGTAAGTAGCAGTGTAGGCAACAGTCAAGGACAGACACACACACACACATGTACACACGTGCGTACACACACACACATCCCAGCACCTCTGACATGTTCAAATGCCACATCATTCTGCAATGCATTGGCATGCCTTGAGATTGACTGTGAATGCTCAGAAAGCTCAGAAAGTCTATATCACCACAGACTGTGGAAGCAGTTCTCTAATGTTTACATGCCAAGTAGACAAGATGAAGAAGGTTTGTTCCCACAAGAAAGTCATCGTAGTCTCCAAAAAGAGTAAGCAAAGTAAAAATAGACACTCAAGGGTGCTCTGGCAACAGAAAAGACCTTTTAAATAACAAAGAGTTATTTAGTTTAACAGTTTGTTTAATTTAGAGCACACAAAACACTTGTATTATCATGCATTTCAACATACCCTCAGAGTAATTGATACCAGTTATGAAAAGTAGTGTGTATTATCTGACAAATCACAATACCACATATGGGGGCTAATAGATGCATAAGCATGCATGTGCATAGTGGATTTCTGCTGTGCCTCATATTTGTTTCCAAACCATGCAAAGCAATAACTCTGCATTACATAACATTAACTCTGTGACATGTATACTGTACACTGCACTTTACTTGCAAGAGCCACATATTGCTCATGTAACATATCATAGCTTGACTGCTGATAAATGGTAGCCCAATCATTTTGGCAGTTGTACAAACCAGTTTGTCGGTGTCAGTGGGTTCAAGACAAGACCTGTTAAAGACTGAACCCAACACCCTACCATCATTGCATGATCTTTGGTCCCAGTCATCAGTGTGAAACAGCTACAGTTCAAGGAATGTGGAATGTTTATGTTATTGTACGCTTCTTGTCAACTATATGATGTGTGTGTGTGAGTGAGAGAGAGCCTATTATTTGGATCCACAGGTAAACTGTACACTTCTGATCAGAAAACACAGCATTTGTATTGGTGTGTTTGTGTGCGTGTGAGAAATGTA
Organism: Typhlichthys subterraneus; assembly: GCA_027564835.1. Lineage (NCBI taxonomy): Eukaryota > Metazoa > Chordata > Actinopteri > Percopsiformes > Amblyopsidae > Typhlichthys > Typhlichthys subterraneus. The sequence continues at coordinate 25,514 of JAODUH010090444.1, read as the reverse complement.
TGTGTTTACTAGCAATTCACAGCTGAAACAAAATCCAAAGGTGTGGATGTTGGTGGTGTACATACAGTACAGTACACATCTTTGTTTCCACAGTAATCATTACAACATTCAACATTATTATCAACGTTAAGGTCCGTTCACTATCAAATCAACCAATCTTGGATTTCGAATACTTTTGTAAAAGGTCCCAGTTGTCAGTCCATCTAGAAAAGGGCCTCGTGCGAAAATTGTGGCATGCAGGGAGAGAATTTAGAAAAGCTTTCGTAATTTACTACTTTTCTCGTATTCTTATGTTTCTATAATTTTAATGAAAGAAATTCACAAGTAGTCTTGACCTGTTGTATGAGTCATTAGATTACAACCTGCTGTTTACCCAAACATAAAAATCTGTATTTCTGCCCGCTGTGAAGGATTTTGTTACTTCATTTTGGAATTATACTCTGATCCTAAATGTAGCATTAATTCCAAATCATTATTTATTTGATCACTGGATTTTTGCATGTGTACAATATTATAGACTTTCAGAGGAATTCTGTTCTGTCTGTGATCCTACTAGTGATTCATGATTATGTTTACATAAAGCACACATAAAGGACACTTCAAAAACCCAGTTGTTATTCATAACTGGAATAGGGCACAGGGTAATATTGCATGATGCATATTGGCGTTCTAATAACAACTCGGGTCAGGAAAAAAGTAAGAAGCCATTTATAAATGTTTTATAATGGTTTGATGATTTGGACAAGCCAATGCAGATTTTATCAAGGGCATGTTCATGTTTTGCATCTGCAAGGCCGATGTCACGGTCAGTTAGCCTGCTCCTGTTCTATCCATGTGTCCATCCTATTATAAATATATGTTGAAACCTGCTGCTGTGCTATAAAATCAAGAACATATCAACTCCCAATACGCTACACCTTCTCATTATCTTCCTGTCTTTTATATATTCTTTGTACTGTCTTTATTCTCTCTACAGTAACTATATAATCTATTCAGCCAAATGTGGGCATTAGCCTACATTAGACCTTATTTTCTTCACATTCTCTCTAGATGCAACTCTTATCCCAGGGATATCTATTTTTATTCCACCCACATCTTTTTTTCTTCCCTATTTCTTTTCTTAAAAAACAAAACAAAACAGTCTGGCCTTTTCTTCGGTTAGCCCAGCTGTGTTTTGGATTTTAAAAAACAGGTTCATGGCAAGAGGGCTCTATGGGAACGGGAGGGATGTGTGACAGTGCTATTTACCGCTGGGATTGCCATGCCAGCGAGGAGCAGAGGGTAAAAAATGGCTAGAGGGAAAACAAGGACTTTGTGGTCTGGATTCTAATGTATCTTCTGTTGTTGTTGTTTCTGTGGTGGGGGGTCACTTTATTTGCCCAGTAAAACCCAGCTGAGCTGGGGCTTGTTTTTCAGCTCAGCCCAGCTTCTATACCTCAATTAGTCTTCTTTAATAACTTAGCTGCCACAATTCCTGACAGTTGGGATTCTGCACATTATCCTTGTTCTACGCTAGGTTATTATTTTGGACAGCATCGCTCATTTGAATTAACTTCTTCTGAGTTTTGTCTCCCACTGAGCACAGAAGAGCCAATACCCTGCAAGGACCCACAGTGCAATATCATGCTCACAAGGATTTGCTGTGGCCTAGAATTTCTTACGACTTTCGAATTTCTTTTTGACCTGTCCTGCTATGAATAGCTCTAATGCTACCAGCACGCTACTCTTCTAGTTCCAATAAAACTGTGCGGGTCAGGCTTCTGGCCAGCCATGCAAACTGGAGCAGAACTCACTTTTATTGACATTCACCGGCATGCATGCTAATATTTGGTAACATTATCAGACTTGTTAATTAACATTAGCGGAAGGTTTTGTCACGCTAAGTGGCCTTCTGAATGTACCACATGTAGAGTTGTTGTCATTCACATGGTCCACCAAGCTACAGATAATTGCATCTGATGTGCTGCAAATGTAAGGTCTGTGTAAATGTAAATCTCTCCTATAACCCTTATGTCCCGTTGACCCTGCCGTGGATTTTATATCCACCATGTCAGCTAAGGTTCCTCCTATTTCCCCATGGGGATTCGTGCCATATATCTCAACTGATGGAGGGGTGGAGCGGATGATTGATCGAAATTGGGGGCGGGGTTAAAAATGTTCGACACGAAGGAAACATGACACACCAGAGACCTTCAGTCTGACTCCGTAAGCAGGGAAATGCATTGCCGTGCAATGGGGTCCACGAACGTTTGAGATGCAGGCGCGGACACACGTGAGCTGCTGGAGCTATGTGTTTTAATAGGCCATGCCTGTCATCTCGTGGACAGGCCAATGAGGGATGAGGATATTTTCGTGATGCGATAATTCATTATACTGTAAGTCATTTCTCACAGAGGAAGTTTGTAGTGTGCATATTGAAGTACGTTCAAGGAATTCAGCCTTAGAGACCCCTTGAAAGCACCTTTCTGTGCTTTGTGTGGGTTTGGGTCCTGACTCACTCCATCTTCGTCTGCATTCATTAGCATATCTGGTGGATATGGCAGCTAGTGCCTTATCAGGACTATGTGCTTTTATCTGTTCAGGCATGCTTTAGTGTGGTTGTTAGATAGTCAGGAGTGTTAGCATGTGATGATTGTTCTTTATCAGGTCTGTAAATGCATATGACTGGTTCTGTTAGAAGTATATTGCATATAATCTGTGTGTGCGTGTGTGTGTGTGTGTGTTTGTGAGTGTGTGCATGTGTGGTGTGTGTTCCTGTCGTTCTCTCGTCTCAGGGTGGGACTGTTTTGCCGCAGTTTTGCAACACATTTCTACACGCCTAACACAAATCATCAGGGAATGCCTTTACTTCAACACAAATTTATCCACATTGTTGGCTAATGTAATGGACAAACATAGTTGAGATTACTTCAGGATTTGTTGTTGATGCGTTGTTACGTTAGTCTGTCTGTTTCCTGCCTATATCATTTGAATATACATTTATGAAGTACAGTATTTAAGCCTCAATGTGTTTATGATGTACGTAGCAATTCCTATCAACTATCAAATATGTTAGATCTGCATCTGTTAGGAACTAAATGCAGTTTCCAAAGTGATTTCCATATGAGAGCAAGTATCGCCTCTGGTTTAGTATCTTTAACGGGTGAAAATTACGTGTTTGAAGTTGATTGTGACTTGGGGGAAACTACTGGTGATTCAATCAGAACATTATAGCATCTTTCTTCAGTACATACTGCACATTACAAACCAACCCCTGCTCACAAACATTTAATTGGAACCATATAGTCTCTAGGGGCTTAGCAATAAAAAAAGTTATAATAATAATAGTAATAGCCAATTGCAAAAATGGTATTGGCAGGGAAAAGGATGTATAAGAACAATAAATACTTAAATAAAAGCAAGGCTGTAGGGATGGATAATATTGGGAGTTGTTCTCAAGTCATAATGATTTTTTGTGTCATATCATTCTATACCTACAGTTGTTACAGTTACTTTTCTACAGTAAAGGATCTCTACATATAGGTAACTATAACGTGTGTGTGAGAGAGAGAGAGAGAGAGGGGGGGGGGGGGGGGAGTGGGTGGGAGGGAAACAGAGTTGTCTGTTCACCTGTCGCCGGTCATTTGTGGGTCTTGTGTGTTTTTAAAACCCTGCCCTCTCATTGGTGCAGACGTCTGGCAGGTAAGGTTGGCCGGGAGCCAAGATTCCAGCAAGAATGAGTCACATGGGCTAAACTTAAACAGACACACACACACACACAGAGGAAAGACGCATGACAACAGGCACAACAAAATGTGACAGACACAAATATACATGCGCACGCACACACACACACACACACACACACAAAAGACCACAGTGTATTTAATAATTGTACAAACAACCCCCACTGCTCTGTTACCTCTCTCTCTCTCTCTCTCTCTCTCTCTCTCATGCTCGCTCACTCTCTGTGGTTCTTCCTAACATGCACGCGCACGCAGACACACACATACACACACACACACACCCTCGCTCAGCAACAGAGGGAGCCCCTTGTGTCTTCCCTTCAGAACGTTGTAGGGAGGAGAGAGAGCCAGAGCAATAGAGAGCAGGAGAGAGAGAGAGAGAGAGGCATAACAGACGGTGGTTTCTCCTCCAGCTGCTGAAATTTTTATGACGTCTTTCATTATTTAATCAGCGCAAGTGGCCATCTCGCGGACACCTTTTCCTTTTTTCATTCAGATTTTTCTCTCCGTACTGGCATATCCCGTTGTGTGTCTGTGCACACGTGTGTGTGTGTGCGCTGTTGTGTGTGTGTTTGCGTGAACCATTACCGCCGCTTATCACGGGGAGCCTCGGACAATAATGGATATCTATTCTCGGAAGCTCTCGAGCCCGGACGAGAGCGTTTGCCTCCCGACTGGCGCTCGTATTCTCCCCCCCTGTGCGGACCGCTAAAGGAGATACACTTTGCCTCGCAGATTCAAACCCAGCACAGGCAGGCAGGCGTTAACTGCTTTGCCCTCGATCAGTCTGTCCTGCAGGTGGGAACAGGTTCTCTGTGGACTGCGGTGTATGGACTGTTAGCTTAATTACCCTAGCCGACTGGACGGTCTGTTGTCTGTTAACTGTTTGTTATCATGTTATGACTTCAATGTTTCCATTCTTTCTTCTATTCTCCCCCAACCCGTTTGTGTGTCAGACGAGAAAGAGGAGACCGTATTGGGGAGCCTACCCTTGCTCAGTTTTCGTATCGGACTGGTTCAACCTTTGGATAACATCACCCGCAGGTACACCTTTAAGGTCAGTAAACTTTGACATTCCCTATTCTGGGTTGGGGGAGGGAGGGGGTGTGTGGGCGTGGGCCTGGGTAAATAATGCACGCTGCAGTCACACATCTTCCAGAACACCACGGGCAATGGATGTAGCCGTACGTAGCAGGTATCAACGTCAATAAGAGCTGGACACAATGGGCGTACTTCTGTACAGTTGCCCTGTAGCGAAACGAGGGGGTCTCTTTTGAAGTGATGTCTCCATTAATCTGGCTACAGCTTTAGGGTAGAGGGCCTGCCTCTGAGATGACTGACGCTCTCCTGAAGAGGGGAGGGTGAGGATAGTTTCACGAGGGAGTCAGTCACATGTATGCATCTCTTTTGGCCCCGTAGGGAACAACAGCTGGGTTATTGGACCCTCGTCGTGGGGCGGGTGGTGTTGGGTATAGGGACAGGGTGGCTGGCACGCTCCTCTTGTTAACGTATACCACTGAAGAAGAAGCAGCCAGCAGGTTACGCTGGGGGCGAATGAGCAACAGCAGTTCAGAGTGTTAGATAACAGCCCTGGCCCCGCTCTGTGCGTGTACGTGTGTGTGTGTGCGTTTGTGTGTCTCGCACTTTCTCTGGACTTTGCACGAGACTGTGGATATGGCATATACTGTAGCTCTTTCACTCTCTGTGAACTGAGAGATTGTTGAAGGAAGGAAGGCAGTGAAAGAGAGGGAACTGTCACTGAGTTTATGAGGCTGGGTGCTAGCAAAAGCCAAGCATCCACGCTTGTGTGAAGCTTTACTAAGCAGAAACAGACCTAGCCTACATTTAATTTGCTCATCTTTTATTCACAAGCGTCGGGAACACTCAACGTTGCATTTATATTGACAGCTACAGTATCACTGCTGCTATTAATGAGGCTATTTTGGCAACACGCATGACAAAAATACCATTTATATTTGAAAACCTAATTCTGAAATGAGTCACTGCTAAAGGCCGTGTTGAGGTAGTTATTTTTATTTGAGTCCTGTGTGATTATCACCCACAAACAAACATCTCTCTGCAGGTTAGGTACACACAACTGCCAGTGAACCACATCCAACTCTGGAGCAAACACAGTGTCCCCAAGTTCGCTGCTATGGTAACTTAGGCGCAGCTGGTCTCTTATAGTGCCTGTTTTGTTGGGGTTTGGGCATAGATGTTTTACTGTTATGGCAATAGCAACAGGCAAATGAGCCCTAGCCTTGTACAGGGCTGTGATGCTATTGTTAGGGTATTTCTAGATGATGGAAGATATATTATTAAAATATAATTTAAATGGCCAACAACATGGAACATGTACACCTATTCCTACCTGTGCAGTGCAAGGCTGGACAAAATGTGATGTTTATCGTTCTTCAAGCAAGGCGTTTTGAAGGAGTGGCTTAACAAGGCTAGTGCTTCATTGCAGACCCATATTAGCTTAACAGGGTGTGCTGCAGACACATTATGAGTCATGAAGGCTATTTTCTGTACAGTAGGTGAACCAGACCAGGTATTTCCATTGTACAGCGTCTCTGGGTAAAATACAGATTCCCAAACAAACATGCGCAGACGCTAGAGCACGCCTCGCACAGCACCTCACAATGCCGCAGATGCCAAGCAACACAGATATGGGTCAACAAACTAATCTTTGTTTTGTCTAACATCTTAGGGTGATCTCTCAGATATGTGGATCTGAAATGATATGCGAGCGAGCGATAAGTCATGCAATACCAAGTGCGGTGGTTCCAGTCTGTGTGCCTTTTTAAGCCTCTTACTGCATCTAGTCTTACAGGACATTGTTTCCCGTAGGGCAGAGAGGCGAGGTGTGGCCAGTTTTGACGTTTCTCTTGCAAATCCACCGTTGTGAGCCGTGTGGAAGGAGAAAGAAATAAACAGCAGCAATGGGAGTCTCACTGACTGAGCCCTTGATGTCTCACCGTTACGAGGCCCTAACAGTGACCCCCCCCAAAACATTGAAACCCGATCGCACCTCTTGCCCGTACCATTACAACGATGGTGTTGTACGCGAGTGCGGAGGTGCGGCTACAGCCGGGAGATCTGCCAGACGGCATTGTCTTCAACGCAGTCATCGTGTTGAGCAGTTGAAAGTAACATTGATTTACCGTGTGGTTAATTATTAACGCTCGAGTGTGTGACAGAAGCGCAATCGTAGGGCTGGGCCACATTTACAGATGGATGAGAGTAAAGTGCTGCCTCACCTCTAAAGATAATGGCAGTTAATATGTAGCTATCAGGTGGCTTTTTTTGTGCTAGATCCTGTCCATCTCTCTATTCAGTCCCTCCGCTCGGAGGTAATGCCAACCGGTTTCTCTTGCTATCCGATCCTCGCTCAAAACAGTGGATAGCATACCTTATATGCTGATATGGTTGCAGATGTTTCTGTTGGGGCTGCTTGCACAAACTTGATACACTAGAGTCTACGTGTGTGTGTGTGTATGCCTACGTGCGCGCGTGCGTTTTGTGTTGGCGCATGCGTGGCATCGTCAGTGGTATGTACACTGTAGATGTCAGTTCTTAGGTCAAATACGGTTTACAGCTTTCCACGCCGAGCAAATTAATGTAAGTAATCTATTATAATGGATCATTTATTATAAGCGCTTGTCTCTGAGCTTGCTCCGTCTTGTTGCTACTGGTGGAACTGTGCACAGCATTCCCAGGTGTGGCTGCACTTACTTAAACCTTCCTGAGGGAGGGCCCATTGCCACTGCTGTGTGGTTGCGATGTGGACTGTTTGTGCCTATACCAAGAGGCGCACTTGGAGGGGGAAGTGTGTGGGTTAGGGGTGGGGGGTCACTGAGGTGTGAGAAATCTCCCACCCCTCCCTTGGGTCTCTGGCATTTGTTTTTTTGTGTAGATGGAAAAGATTACCCTCAGTCAGCATATTAACGCTCTTGTTTTTCTTCCAAAAAACAAGTCAAACGTTGAAGAGATATTTTCTAGAGGCTGCCCGATACAGTTATTTTTGGATGGATGTAAAAAAATTATAATAATAATAATGCCATCACTGATTATGTTATCTGTGATATGCCAAATGTGTCAGTTAATATCACTTTTCACAAAAAAAAAAAATAATAATAATGCCATCACTGATTATGTTATCTGTGATATGCCAGTGTCAGTTAATATCACTTTTCACTACTTTTCAATACCCTAATGTTCTGTTTTGGCGGTGTGCTGCCATTTATATGAGATGACAGTGTTTCAGTTCTTGAATAAAATGGACCTTAGAATCAAGTGGAATTTTCCTCAGCCCACTGACAAAGAAAATCATGTTTGTTTTTTAGTTTTTTTCATGCAGAAGGCATGGGTGGCTTGGGTGACAGCTAATATGGGTTTATTGGACCCGATTACACACACCAGATAACACATGTGTGTGCAAAACAAGGAAGCTTTAATAAACATATGGGGGGAAAGGCAAAACAAACTAAGTCAATAAGCCCAAAAATGCTAACTGGAACACTTAGTTGGAGCAGGGCTGCATGAAGAACAAAGAATCAACTAATCTTCCAACAGTTACCGGAACAAAGAGCAATTACGCTATTGTAGTAACCAGGGTGACGGATGAGTGTGACGAATGTCCGTGTCTATGTTGTGTGCACGTCATCGCTTCTTTCTACCACGTATACACACACACACACACACACATTGCTACAGAAAACCAGTAATGGCATATTAATGAAGGCTGCAGCTACAATTCGGTTGTGCCTTAAACATTTAGTCAATTTGTATGTATTGATTTAGGGGTGCGTATCACCTCCTGTTTGTTTTGTCTGGTAGTTTTGTATCAGTATACAACTGATACAGTTAAATCCTGGTCATTCCTGTGCACTAGCTTTGTTTACATCCTGCGACACGCCGTACATTACAATCAATGCAATCCCAGACGTGCTCACTGAGTGACACGCGCATGAATACGCAGGTCATTTATGAGCTAGGATGCATTGCAACCCCAGGGAAACATGCACAGGCTAATAGTTTGCGTCTTCTCACTTCGCGGTTATTATATCGTTCTAGCTCATCTTTCTACTGTACACGTGTGGGAGGACAGCGTGCGTTAGATTAGGGCGAGTCATGCACACGCACAGTGTTTCCGTGAACTGTGCGAGGAAGCCGGGACGATTCCTCCAGCTGTAGTACGTGACTGATTGAACCAGTGTTGTGACAGAGCCTGCATGCTCAGCATATACGGCCTGCGTAAACAAAGGTGAAGAATGTAAATGATGCATGTGCCAGTGGCTTGGCCCTAAGGTCATAAGATAGGCCCTGCGTTAGAGGTCAGCCCCCACCCCTGCTTGTATAGGGTTGTGTTTACGACAGGGCATATTTCTCCGAGGGCTTTCGAGGCCTATCACGCAGTGGACAGTGAGATGAGATTATGGGTACAGACAGTCTGTCTATAGACTCAAAGTAGGCTTGGACCTGAGTTAGGATATAGAAGTTGTAGTAACTCCCACCCTCCACCTTATAACCCTGCACTGCTCCTCTCCACTACTCCCTTCCTCATTTCTCCCTATGTACTCCCATCTATGCTGGCCCTGAGGGCCAACGGATGTTGTTGTTGTTGTCTTTGTTGTCAACTAGCCTTGCCCTCTGACTTATCTGCCTTATCTGCGTTCGTGTGCGTGTGCGTGCGTGTGTGTGTACTTGGGTGATCCGAAATGGCATTGCAACCTTCTTTTTCGGGACAGTACACAGGACATTGGCTCGTCACACTGTTTTCTCGTCTGCGTGTAATGTTCTATGGCCACTGGCCAGTCTAATGTGGACATCGTTTGACTTACAAATCAGCAGGGTTTCTTGTGTCCCGGGTAAAGGCCCTCTGTACTGTATGCCTCACAGTGTGTACCGTACAAAGAATCTGTTGTGACACACATCCAATGTAGGTAACTGTTTAATAAAACAAACCAAACAGCCATGTCTGCTAAAGGGCTTTAAAGCGTATGGAAACTCCGTGGTGCTCACACTAAACAAGCTAACCCCCCCCACCCACCCCCGCCACCCAGTGGTGTTGCTAGGTTTTGTGATTTGTTCCCGGCATCGCTATGTGCATTGCTATCAGATAATAATATCTTATCATTATCATCATATTATCATAATATCTCAATAACCTGAGCTAGGTGAACAACTCTGAAGCTGCAGGAACTCAGCTTTGGACGTTTCTCTGAATTAATTGGAGCCCAGCAGTGACAAGGTTTTGCTATAGCAGGGTAAATCACTAGAGGGTGCGATAATAACGCTAGCATGTAGGCTCCTTTTTTATTTTTAACCTAATTAACTTATACATTTTGTTTTGAGACATTGTTTATGGTATTTTTAAGTGAAACTAGGTCACAACAGAAATAGGAGACAGGAACTGAGAGATGTTTGTGTGCGACTGCATTGTGTGTGTGTTTGTGTGTGTGTGTGTGTGTGTGTGTGTGTGTGTGTGGTGTTTTCAGCCCTGTCTGTGTGAGGAGGCATATTGGGTGCTAGGACACTAAGCCAAAGGACCTAAGGGCATGTTTAACTACCCAAGCACACTGTGTACTGGAACCAGTATTGAATCCAGGCACCTCTCTCTGGTCACACACGCACACGCGTGCACGCACGCATGCACGCACAGGCCTTGACACTGACAAGCACCCAAATGCACTAAATCACACATTGCACAATTCCTAATAGATCAGCACACCCATAAACAGGCCCAGGTGTGTCTCACACACGTGGCAGGTACACCTTATGTAAACA
>JAODUH010090444.1:0-10000 GCA_027564835.1 Typhlichthys subterraneus | reverse complement strand
TTAGGACAGTTAAAGCCTGTGTAAAGAAGACATAAATGTGTGTTTTGAGTTTCTCTCACCACAGAAAAAGGTAATATTAACCACCCAGCCAAATTTGAATTAATAAAAAAGTATGTAAAATGATAATTCAAAAGTGTGAAAATATAACCAGCATTATCTTTTCTCAAACGTTGGGGGTGTGTCAGCAGAAGGCGCTGTAACCACACCCATCGCGTGTTCTAATGTAAACTCCATACCGCAGTGTTGTGGCAAAAAGTTGTGTTTTCACTTTAAATAGATGTATACTGTACTGATATTTTTTTTTAGATTGGTTATAATAAAGGGCTTTGTGTGCTCTTGTGGACAGAAATCAGTTTCCAACAGACCACTTTTTAGCAGATCACTTTTTGCAACGACACCTGCATATGCCGCTAGATGCTGTTCTTGTCAAATTAATCTAGCCTACATTTTGTTGGATTGGATTTTTTCGTTTTGATATGTGGTTTATAACTTCTATTGGAAAGACGATTGGATTACATAAAGACAGTTGGATTATTTGGATGCTGATTTGAACATGAGAATGCCAACTGCATTTGGCAGCCAGGTGTTAGCAGCATGTGGTATGCAGGCTCACTAGGCTACTAAACCAGTGGCTATCAAATAATGCACATTGACTCTGAACCACATTGTGTGCTTATTTGTGCAATGAAGACATAGCTATCAGACTGTAGGCTGTTCAAAGTACAGTAAGTTGATGTAGCTGTGCAATTGTAGGCTGTTATAGGACAGTACATTTTAGTACTAGGCTAATAACTTGCATTGGAGCAGGATAATTACTGTGCTCTTTACGCTTTTATATCCTTGTGGTGTGACGTCCCCCGTTTGTGGCCCTCCCAAAAAAAAAAAAAACAGCGTGATTAGGAAAAACAGTTTAACGTTCTAACTCTACAATACAATACTACACAGTTAACAGTGTTTTCACATGTTTAAAGCAATGGATTTCTAACATATATAACATATTTCCAAGTAAATCTCTATATTTGCTTTACATGGTCTTTAACCATCGAAGAGGCAGAAAAGCAGGCAGTTAATTGGCAAACCAACGACTAGTTATGTTGAATGTAGGATTCCTTATTGGAATTTCAGATTGTCAATCACTCATATCAATTGATCAATTCGGTATTGTTTTCACAATGAAACTTTTCTTTGGACTATCTTGAAAACAAAAGTTTTATTCCAGAATTCCAGACTATTCTATAATTCACTTACTGTGATTCCACCAATTCTTAACAAAACATATGATAAGTGCATATAGAACGAAGAATATCTTCTACCCCGCTGTCCCGTCTTCACAGGAAAAGAACTTGATTTAAATGATATGTTAAAGAGTTGAGTTTCCTGTCCACAGAGACGCAACGGCTCCTAGATGTAAAGGAAAACAATATAATATACAGCCAACTGACATTCCCCTCGGCACACATCGAAAACATAATCTCTCGCTTGATGTCCTGTGTGACCTCTCTAAAATATCCTCCACAGCCCCTCACGCTACTACACGGTCAACCGGGGGGTTTCGGCTGACTACTACGGCATCTACCCAGGTGGTCCACAGTTCGTGGAGGACTACCCTCTCTATCCCCCGGGGGTGCGTCCCGACAGCATCTGCTCCATCGCGGGCGTCGGCTACGATCGTCGGTGGACCGCTGAGGAGAAGCGCAGGTCTCTTCGGGACGGGCCCCCGCCTCTCTACGCCCCGCCGATGCCGCGGGACCCCTGGGGGTCCCAGTATTATAGCGGGGCACCCCTGGATGTGGCGCAGACATCAATGAGACGCCTGTCCATCCAGCCGCGCTCCCGCTCGGTGCCCAGGTCCCCCTCGTCCACGTGCGGGGGTCCGTACTCGCCCGGCCCGCACGCGTTCATCTCGCCTGCACGCTCCCCGTCCACTAGGTTCGATCGAGCCCCGGGACGATTGAGGGAGGACATGATATACGCTGACCCATCTGTCTACGGGCTGAGACGGTCCCTCAGCTCTCCAAAGGTGAGAGGCTGTGTGTCTGTGTGTGTGTGTGATCCGTTTACTATGCCGTCTAGGAAAGGTTATCTAGTAACTTAAAGGGACACACTCCAAAATAATGGTAATTAGAACGCCCCTTTCCCCCAGTTTGCAACCTGCAACACTATTCCCATGCCTTCACAGAGAATGCACTGTAGCTATATCAGTTTATTGATAGGGGATTAACATATCTTTGATTGTGGTATTCCAACACAACCCCATCACAGTACAAACACAGAACTACAATATGAAATATAAACCTACAAGAGGATATAAAACATATTTGGGTTTTAAGAGTGCATGCGTACATCTCTGGATTTATTTTCCAGCAATTTATGCAGTAATTTAAAATATTGAACAGCCTTATGTGTTTTCGCATACAGATAATGGTGTATGTCATCTGGTTTGCAGTTTGGGCTTGTTTCCATTCACTGTGAACATTTACATCATCTCTCAACTTCTGACCTTACATTACTCATTGATTTGTTCCCTCACTACCTACCTACCTGCCTTCATTCCTTCCTTCCTTCCTTGGATCAGTACGACTACCCTTGTGATAGGAGATCCCTAAGCCAAGGATTATACCACTACAACTACCCTGTATCCCCTTCCATGCACAACAAAATGGTACGTGCCTGTAACCAACTAGCCACCAACCAAACGCACACAGTACCCAAACTGTAGCCACGCTACCCTGCTCTCTAGCTAGCTGTGGTGTTTGTCTTCATCCTTCTCTGCTTGTTTTCAATACCTTCCTCTAATGCTGTCACCCCTTCTGTCCTCTCAACACTGTTGGGTCTGCTGGTGTCTCTTTGAGTGTGTGTGTGTGTGTGTGTGTGTTCTTTGACCTATATCTCCCATGTGTGTGTCTGTGTTGCTGCTACGCTGCTGCTTGGCTCAGGAGGACATATTAGACCTTCAGCTCCAGCGCAACCTGGAGTATCTAGACCAACAGGTACACACATGCTTACACACACGCACACACACACACAACACTTCTATGCATGAGCTTCTGAACGCACCCCAGAGCACATCACAGTGAGGAGTCAGAAACGTACAGCAGTGTTTGAACGCTAGACGTATTCCCCGAGACACGCTTACGGGTTTGCGTGTGTTCTTTCTTGTTCTTCTTTGTCTTTTATACTCTTCCTTCCTTCAACCCACCCGTTCTCCTGCTGTGTTCTCTCCCACTGTCTGTGGTTACTGCCACGCCTTTTTTGCTCAAATGATCTGAGTCGCGGCACTCTCACAGAGTGCTGGTTGGAGCCACTGTTGCCTGTGAACGCAGTGGCCCTCGCTCGCCCGTTCCAAGGGAAGCCACCTTATTCGGGCTGTCACGCGACTGGTGGAGCGCTCCTCGAGAGTAAAGCTTTGTGCACAAGCAAGAGAGGGGAGCGTGCTGCGGAGAGGCAGGCTTTAAAAGCCATAATATAGCCTTCACACAATGATAATGTGTGATGTAGTGTGTTGCTAATAAAGTGAAACCATTAGACATAAGACATTGTGAAGTATAACCCCATGAGCAGAGGAAATGTAGCATTCATATTCACATCACATTATTTCAGTGTAGCAGATATGGTATCTATTAGGTTGTTACAAAGGTTGTTATACATAATGTCTCTGTTTTTTTTATTTATACTTTTTGTAACAGCATAGTTTCCTTCACACAAAGTTGATTATTTAAATGGTTTTCAAAAATAAAATATGATCAATTGTATTTTTTTTACTATTTATGCCAGAGTGAAATCCTCCAAATAATCGTTACTTAAGTCTGCAACCGGTGGTTCAGCGTTGCATCCACAAAAATGTTAATCTGCTCTCATAATTTCTCAAGCCAGTTCACACGATCAAATGTAATATACGTCTGTTTGTTACTGGGAGCTGGCCCATGGGTAAACCCTATGATAACAATTACACCATGTCTGAGAGTTACAATGTGGTATGGCGCGTAATCACAGGAGCGCGCTGGGAATTCCAATCGGAAATCCATGGAATTCATCTGGCCTCTGGTATGCCAGTGCTCCCAGTTTTTCAGAAATATTGCGTACTCTTCCCAACTTCATGTACCCATCCAGACAGCGCTCATCAGACAGGGCGTGGCAAGGAACTGTTAGGGTCATTTTGATTATGCCCTAAACCTCCCAAGGGTTATTTATCATCACACTGGCATTAGTTACCATACAGTATTTCAAATGTGTTCTTCATTCTGAGACACGTATGGAACCATTCTCATGGGGTTTACAATTAATTTGGACACAGCAGATGTACACTGTCAGTATTCTAACATGCTGTTCATATTAGGCCAGTGATACCGATTCACAGACCTTTTCTGGACCATTTTCAAATTTTTGTAATGTATTTCTTGATTTTCATCATTAGAAATCGACTAGCCGAGAATTGTCTGCTCATTATATATCAGACAGAGTCCATAATACTTTGAACATGCCTCAGAATGTGGAACAAAGGTAAAGCCTTTGGTATCACATCATCAGTACATTTGTATTTAGTAGTCTCTACCTTGTTTTTACAGGTGCCTCCTTTCCATGATGTCTACAGCAGAGATCTACACCCCACACTGAAGCTCAATGAGATTGAAACGAGTGTAAGAGCACATCACATACACAGCACACACTCCGTAGAGAATACGTGGATGCGCCTTATCTGAACGTGCTAATGTGTGCATTTCTCCAAACACTACTGGTCAACTGCACTGTACACATGCACGCAAGCTTTTACCGTATTAGCATTGTTTTGGAGTTTGGTGTGTCAGTTAACGAAACTCCACAACTGAAATGTGTTGCCCTCCTCCACCCCAACAAACCCCCTCGCCTGAACAGAAGCTCCTGGGCCGACTATGTGAACAGAGCAGGATTCTGAAGGACCACGAGGCAATCGTCCACAGACTACGACTGGACAAGGTAAATAAAGTCAACGATGAATAAAATTAATGTATAGATCTCCAAAATGCCAAATCAATTAAATGAATCATTTGTTTTATTCACAAAAAACTGGCAGTTATTTGATATGTGCTTTTTGTTTCTAATTTAGCAAAGAAAGCTCAAACACTGTTATCAGTGCGTAGTACGTGATTAAACCTAGCATGGACACCATTACCTCCTGTTAGAAAGACTGGCTTCTGGAGGCTGCGCAGGTGACGAGGTCAACCAAGAACATTTAAACTCCGGTTTGCTGTTCACAGGACAGCCTAGAGGGGGCGTTGGTGGCCACACATCAAGAGATGGAGCAGTACCGGAATCAGCCCTTGGCCATGGATAAACTGCAGTTCAAGAAGGAAACTCTTCAGAACCAGCTGATAAACATCAGGGGAGAACTGTCACAGGCCTCCAGTGTAAGAAAACTGGTCAACTGCCCTCCATTGAAATGCAAAGCACTCTGTTAACACCGTCGTCTTATGTAAAGCAGATTCTGGTCATATACTGCAATAATGCATTTTTCACCAATCAATTTGGTCATAGTATTGGATAGCTCATCAAATAAGCACGTAGTCTGTGTTATATATACTGTGATTTAATTAGTTTAAGTGTGTTCAAGGTTAAAGCACATTACCAAGTTTGCATACAGTATATGCTCCCCGTGCTGTGCTCAGGCATTAACCACTACACGTATGGAGTTTGAGGCGCTGGAAGATGAAGCCAACGCCATCCACGGAGACCTATGGGAGCAGCTGAACGCAGGAGGACAGGTATGCACGTGGCCCCCTGACATCAGGACCCGCATCAAAGTAGCTGCTCTGACAAAGAGGCTCTGTCAGAGCAGCTACGACAAACAGTCGGCAGAAATCCCAGGATCGGTTGCTCAATTGTTAATAGAGACCGAGCTTCCCGGTGCCAAAACATACGGTATGTCTGGGGACTAATGTTGAGTATGTGATTTAAGAAACGACTAATAATAACCACTAGTAATTACATGTACACATGTCTAAGCAAGCATTCCGTAGTGCTGCACAATTCACGTTGCCTATAATACATACAAAATGTGTAACTGAAAACCAAGACATGGCTGGTGAATTTATTTGGCAGGGTAATTTGTTCCAACATTTGTCTTTTATCTTCTAGAAAACAAAACTCAGGAAAACACGTTTACCACATTTCTTGGCTTCCTCTCATTCTTCCCCCTTGTTTTTCACATAACTCTTCCTATCCTTGCCTTCCCGGGTGGCTGCAGAGTGAACTGGTTCACAGGCACATTCAGAAGGAGTTCTGGAGAGTGCAGGATGTGCTAGAGGGCCTGCATAAGAGTAACTCCTCCAGGGGCACTGACACAGCCAAGCACAGAGGTAGACGCACTAGAGTGCTACAAATGTCTTCCAACTGGCCTGGTGTTAATTCACTGTGATACCAATGCGGTAGACACTTTGTAATGGTCTCTTCTCTTTGTCTCCTTGTCTCCCTGACAGTGGCCAGTGGTGCGTCAGGCTCCTTTAGCACCAATAGCCCAGCCAGTCCTCTGAGCTCAGTAAGCCTCACCAGCCCGCTCAGTCCTTTCTCCCCAGTGCTCGTGTGCCAGGCGTCCCCCGTCAAACAGCTGGGCCCGGAGGTAAGCACCGGTCGCAGCCAGCTGCAGCGAGCCGACACCCGCCACAGTCTGGAAGCTGGAGCTAACCACCCGCGCTGTCCTGATGGCCGCGCAATGTCTACCCCCAGCCCTCAGTTCTCTAGAACCCACCCTAAACCTCGCCCCAAGTCATGCATAGGCCCCCAATATAGACCTGACCCTATACCCGATCCCAAACCGAAGTCTAGACCCAAAAGTTCCAGGGAGGCTGACCCAAACTTCCATGTAGAACAGGGGTGCCCAACTCCGGTCCTGGAGGGCCCCTATCCTGCATGTTTTAGATGTCTCCCTGCTCCAACACACCTGAATCAAATCAATGGGCTTCTGCAGAGACTGATAACGAGCCATTCATTTGAATCAGGTGTGTTGGAGCAGGGAGACATCTAAAACATGCAGGGCAGTGGCTCTCCAGGACCAGGGTTGGGCACCCCTGATGTAGACCATGTCAATTCCTACATTTGTGAACCCCGCGACAGTGTAGTGACCCCCTTACAGATTGTAGTCACCCGACGGCAAACCCTCAGAGAGCCCGCTGAGAGACTAGCGCCTGTGGTGGAAGAGGCTGACCCAAACCCTGACACTAGAGCAACCCTAATAGTCAAAGCCAGTGCTGGAGAACAGAGCAGGTTCCACCAAGAACATCATCATGAAACAATGCGGTCTACCAAAATAGCTGGTCAGCATTTAGACACCAACAGCTCCCACCTTGATGCCCAGGCAGCCATTTGGCATACCGCCTATGTGTCCGGTCAGCACTTGAACGGTCTCAGGAAAGATGTTTACCCAGACTCCCACCCCACTGGGAATTTCAGGTGCAACAGGCGCTTTTCAATCCCAGAATCCCAGCTACTACTTTTCCAAGACCCTTACGAGGCTAAACAATTAGCATTAAGCTGTTCCTCAGACCGTTATACATCGTCTTCACCATTCACTCGTAAGACTACTAGCTCTAAAAGCCAGTACCATAAAATGGCCGGAGAGTGGTGTCTAGACCAGTGTCTAGGCCGCTCACATACCCCAACAATCAGTTAGACCTTGTAAACAGCATTAACACAATAACGCGCTGTCCTAAGACTGATTCACCCAGCAGCCGGTCGGATAAAGTCTATATGCAGGCACATATTTAAACCCACAGGATGTAATAAAATGATCCACCCGTTTATTGTTTAAGATGCCAGACGTTCCAAACGGAATCACGTTTGGAACGTCATCTTCAAAATGGAGTGCTGTTAATTTTAGGATTTGGACTCCACGCTATTGTTGTCTTGCATGTCCAGAGACAGTAAATTACTTTTATAAGATGTTGGTGGTATTTTAAAGATGCCACCATGGAATGATCCTTATCTGGCTCTGAGGTGCGTTTAGCTATCCCATGATACTCACTGCATCTCCAGCCTGTTTATTTTGGCATGTGCAAGACAGTGAAGTTTCTCCAATCAATTTTATAATTGAAATATGTATGTGACTGCTCACCAACCAGATTTATTTACTTATTTGAGCGTATGGGGTTTAAACAATAAATAAATTGATTAAATTAGGGTAACATGGAAGGAGGATGAAATATAATATATTCAAGGTTTTTAGGGTTTGTTATTTTTACACTATGTATACACTACGCCAGGGCTATTCAATTCCAGTCCTGGATGGCCGCTGCCCTGCATGTTTTAGATGTCTCCCTGCTCCAACACACCTGATTCTAATGACTGGGTTGTTATCAGGCTTCAAAATACCAATTCATAGCCCTGCACTAGACACACAAAGAAGAAGAAAACACAACAGAGACTCTTTCTCCTCTTTACATTTTTGTTGCATGTCGCAGTACAATCCCTGATTCATCTGCACAGTAATGTACTTCTCTGTGGCATTCTTCAGCTGTTTAGGTTTCAGTTTTGGTTTGTGTCCAGATGTTACTACATCCTTCAAATCGCCTTGTTTGGTGACACACTTGCTTAATTGATGCTAGCTCACATAATAGTACAGATTAGTTTAGCTTTGACAATCTGGTGAGAAATGAACTCCAATCATAACAGCGATCACAATTAAGGCAGTTTTTGCTTGTGAGACTCGTGAATGTGAGTATGTATCGAGGGTAGTTTGCGCGTTTCATTGGACGCCGGTGACCTTGAGCGGCGGTGGGGAGGGGGTGTCAGGGTTCATTCCACGGCCCATCCACACAAACCCCTTCTGCTCTGCACTCTGCCTGGCTTCCTGTCTCTTCTCCTGATGCACACCGCTTTCTCTCCCTCCCCCCCCCCTCCTCCCTCCCTTTATTCCTTCCTTCCCCGGTGTGCCCTCTCTTGCCCATTTAGGAGATCGGTCCCCCGAGACCCCCACTCCCCAAGTCCTATTACCCTCTAGACAATTCCCCCACCATACCCCCCTCGGTCCCCCCTCCCCCCTTCGACAGCGCCACCTGGCTACGCAGCTTGGGCCTCGACGATGGTTACCTTGACGACGAAGACGCACGCCACAGAAAGGTACTTAGGGATGGGTGGCTGCAACCACCAGCCACCCCCGGACCAGACCCCACCCCCTCCCCTATGCTTTTTCCCCATCTCACATCATCTGGAGTGCCCCCCGACATCGTCCTGAAACCCCTTTAGCACAACACTAGAGCTTCCATGCCTTCATTTTCCCTCTGTCGTTAACCACTGTTGTCTCCATCCTAACCTGTGCAAAGCGCTTCACTGCTTCAGTACTACTGTTCATCAGCAGGCCAGAGCCTGTGACGTTCTGGAATGCCTTGTTAGTAGGCTGTGGACGTGTCATAGCAGGAAAATGCAGCTGCAGCCAGTAAAAGCAGTTAATTGCTTTTGTTTGTTTTACGTGTCTTGAAACCCCTTTGTTACACCAATGCTGTGCTCTGTTGAAGTAGCTGTGTTTAATTATAAACAGTTTATCATCGATTCTTGCCTCATTTAGCAAATTAATGTATATTTAATGTAAAAAAAAAAAAAAAAAAAAATCTGTGGTTATAAACATATCTAATTACAAAGCACATTTTTTTAGGTTATAGGTTTTTAGATTGGGTTTTTATTTTTTATTTATTCAGAAATAGTATCATAAGCACATAAAACATAATAACATAAGGTGCTGAAAAGTGTCCAATAGAAGAGAAAATGAAGGATACTTTGAAGAGCCTGAGAGCTTGTCCACCTTACACAAAGCCATGCATTTGGTAGTATACTTTGGCCTTTAGTTGGTGGTTATGGAGTGGTTAGAGGTTTACGTTTTCATCCACAGTATGTCCTTCATGACCCTATCTAGTGCACCAACATTATTATTAGTATTAGTTGTCGTAGTAGTAGTAGTATTAATTCATATATATATATATATATATATATATATTAGGTTGATTGATTAGCTGTGTATTACTGCTATGACACGTAG
>JAODUH010090433.1:0-14191 GCA_027564835.1 Typhlichthys subterraneus | reverse complement strand
ACCCCATAGCACACGATGACCCAGGCTAACAAACCCCATGGCACACAATGACCCAGGCTAACAACCCCATAGCACACGATGACCCAGGCTAACAAACCCCATGGCACACAATGACCCAGGCTAACAACCCCATAGCACACAATGACCCAGGCGTGTGTGCATACGTGTGTGTGTCTGAGCAGACGCAGGGTCTCGGCACGGCCCTGAAGATCCTCTTCTCAGAGAGGGAGATCCAGAACCTTCCAGACCACAGCCCCTCCCAGGGCTTCCAGCTCACGCGCCAGGACATTGTTGCCTTGCTCAACGGCTTCAGCAGGTACCATTCCCTTCTGTCTCCTGAAGGAGGCTTCTCCTGCTGCTGATGCAGCTGACCTGGTGTATGAACCCTCCTCTCTCCTCTCTCCTCCTCTCCTCTCTCCTCCTCTCCTCTCTCCTCCTCTCCTCCTCCACTCTCCTCCTCTCCAGGCTCTCTACTAGCATCCATCAGCTCCATAACTTCCGCCTCCTGCTGAAGGAGAAGAGGTAACAGTGACTCCTCACGGCCAGCAGATGGCGCCAGCCTACTGTGACCTTCACCGGTCTTGTTCTCCCCCAGGATGTGGTGTCTCGCCCCCCCCCTCCCCCCCCCCTTTCCACCAGCCATTCCGGCGCACGCACGCAGACACACACACACACACACACGTAGTTGGGTGTCATAGGTCATAGGTCACCACTAGGTGGCGTGTCGTCATGTGATGTAAGCGGCCGCCTCAACCTTTACTGGACCACAGCATCACATTCCCTCAGAATACGCCGACCTTTCCTCTCTATATCGGATCCCCTGTGTGTGTGTGTGCGTGCGTGCGTGTGCACATGTAATATAGGTCATTACCAGCTGCCTATTTGACTTAAATAAATTAAATTCATAAATACCGTAACTGACAATGTGATGCCGGTTGCACACTATTATTATTATTATTATTATTATTATTATTATTTGTTTTAGCTATTCAGATGGCTTCTGAATGATTTTGTGTTCTTTATAACCGTAATTTGACGAGTTTAAAGGAAACATAAGCCAGTGTTCATTGCCGTTCATGTCTCGTATGTTTGTGAACATATTATGGAAGGACACGGTTTGGCCACGAGATGTTACCTAAGGAGGAACTGTGTCCCCATCTTCCCACGTGGAAATCTGAATTAGCTTGATCACATTCAAGCTAACGGCCAAGGTCTCAAAGCTGTTGTCATAGCAACACATCCCTAAGATCAGTCCTGCAGAAGTGCAAGCTCAGTGTCTTGTATAAGCACTTTCTTTACAAGAAGACATTCCCCATCATGGCCGCTTGCTTCAACCATTTATTGGATGTAATCGTAAAGGATCAAAAAAAGGAATTGTAAGTAATTCTCAAACACTTGCTAAATTTAAACTAGACTCAAAACAATCTCCTTCAAAGCCATAGGGTGCTCCATCAGAAGCCCTGCCCCCTACATTGGAAGCGCAAGTCAACTGGAAAATGGAGAGGTTAGCTTTGTGTTTTTATTTTATTTAATGATCTTTTTATTTATTTGTATTTTTGTAAATAAAAATCAATGGGGTGACATTGCTAGTCTATTGCACAATACAACAGCAGTAGTTTTATATTGTCAACTGTGAAGATATTGTCAGATGTATTGAATCAAAAACCATGCGCTTTTTATCCCCATCTAGCCTGGTGTAACCAGACCCAAAATTCACTTTGTGAATTGGGTCTGGGTATGCTCCATTGGGAAGTGTTTGCAGTTGTTCATTTTGAAAATCGGACATCTTTTGAACAACATGTATCGCTAACTATTTGTTTCATATAGCGCTACCATCATTTTGAATTATGCTTGACTTTAACAACATTCATCAAGTCGCTATGGATAAAAGCCTTCTTGATTTAGCAAAGGCACCATAACATGAAACAAGCAGAAAACATGTTCCACATCTGTTAACGCCAAACTGGTAAATGTGTTTCTTTGGTTGTTGATGATTGAATTGCTTAAATGTTTTGTGTTCATACGCATTTGTGTCGCTTAAAGCTGCATAGAATAAGTTTGATATAAGATTTGAATTGCATGTGCAGGCATTAGGGGAACACATTCATCATGTCAGGTCTTTGGCAGTTCCAGAACTTGTCCAAAGGACAAAACGTGGCAGTCTGTGTGTGTTGTTGCTTTGGTCAAATTATTCCTATGGTGAAAGATTGTCTTCATATTCTCATTCAGTTGACAGTAAACTGAAGCTGTGCGTCTGTGCAGTGCCTTCTATACAAGAGCGTAGCTGTTGGCCCGTTGATTTGGCAAGTGCAGCCACTGTGGCCTTAATGAGTCTCTTTTGTATAATGAAAGACAGGAAAAGTATTATTAGTAGTTGAGGTGCGAGGTTATATTAAGGGGGGTTGTTTTCAAAATATAAATGCCTATGACCAGAGGGGGTTAGTTTGCCCACTTGTCCTACGAGTGCAGCATAGGCCCAGCTATTTTCTCACATGTAATGTTGCTAAATGTTTATGTTGCTGCGAGGGGTGGAACACAGCCATGGACACAGCACTATGGGAAGTTCTGTTGTATTTAAAGATGTTTAGAAGATGCCCCTTGTTTAGAATTAATCTAAAGATGCACAGTGTTTAGAGTTCATCCAAAGATGCCCTGTGTTTAGAGCTCCGAAGACGCCCAGAGTTTAGAGTTAATCTAAAGATGCACCGTGTTTAGAGTTCTTCTAAAGATGCCCCTTGTTTAGAATTAATATAAAGATGCACCGTGTTTAGAGTTCATCTAAAGATGCCGTGTTTAGAGCTCCAAAGACGCCCAGTGTTAAGAGTTCATCTAAAGATGCCCCGTGTTTAGAATTAATCTAAAGATGCACCGTGTTTAGAATTCTTCTACAGATGCACCTTGTTTAGAGTTCATCTAAAGATGCCCTGTGTTTAGAGCTCCAAAGATGACCCGTGTTTAGAGCTCTGCTGGTACAGACAGCAGTCTGGAGGCCAACACCTACTGGCAGCGTCGTTCGGCGACGCGTCAAGGAATGCAACATTGGAAACGTAAAGAAATAGATGGAGGAACTCGAATACCTGCATATTCAGTGCATGTTGATGGCTTGACACTCCTGAAATAGAACCGCTTTCTGAAGCTTGGCGTCAACACGTCTCAGACACCAGCAGTTGGCGTTGCCCTGTATAAAAATACCTAGATCTAAAACTCCTCTAGACGCGCGTTGACACCTTCAGTGGGCGTTGGCCTTGACTGGACAGAATCCCAAGAGAGTGCTCATGGTTCCTGTGTGGGAGACGGGTGCTCTGGAGTGCATGTACGTCCTGCATGCTATGCAGCTGCTGCGTTCATGCTTATGGGGTACACGAGACAAACACAAGCCTGGCTGGTTCTCATTGCGTCTGTTTTCCTCAGCCTGCATAGACGTTGATCTCTTTGTCCTTCAGAACCTATGTACTTGATGTGTATTTATTTGAAGAGTAATAAACATGTCTGGATGTGACAGGTCTCCTGTTTTCTTTTGTTTTCTGATGCATGCTGGGTGTAGGAGGGGTTACCAGGTTACACCGAAGTGCTCTGCGCTCACACACAGGTCATTACATCAGCTAATATGGTTCCCCTGAGTGACTGGCTAAGCGTGAACAGGGACACGGTAGCCCTCAGTTCTTAATATTCCTCCACTCCCGTCAGGCCATTTGCTCATTGGTACCAGGACTGGTGGATCGTTATGAGCCAGTCTGAACAGTCTTCTGAGTCTAACAGAGTGGAGGACAGGCTTTGTAACAGAGTCTAACAGAGTGGAGGACAGGCTTTGTAACAGTCTAACAGAGTGGAGGACAGGCTTTGTAACAGAGTCTAACAGAGTGGAAGACAGGCTTTGTAACAGTCTAACAGAGTGGAGGACAGGCTTTGTAACAGTCTAACAGAGTGGAAGACAGGCTTTGTAACAGAGTCTAACAGAGTGGAAGACAGGCTTTGTAACAGTCTAACAGAGTGGAGGACAGGCTTTGTAACAGTCTAACAGAGTGGAAGACAGGCTTTGTAACAGAGTCTAAGAGTGGAAGACAGGCTTTGTAACAGAGCCTAACAGAGTGGAGGACAGGCTATGTAACAGAGTCTAACAGAGCAGCAAGTGATTTTAGTGCGGCTGCCTCATAAGAGCAGTTGTTTTCAGTACAGCACACTGAGCTTATTGGCAGCTTGGCAAAACACTGATGGTGTAAATGTAGGCTCCCCTTGCAGTCTGTCGGTTTTCATCAAAGTGGTGTTGCACATTCACTTAGACAATTTAAAAACACTTAGTATTTTATTTAGCTATCTATTTACAGCAAGGGATGTTTATTTTGTATTCCTTTAATGGTAGACCATTAACTCTAGTCATGAACATCGAGTTAATGGTAGACCATTAACTCGATGTTGAACATGAAGCTACACCAAATAGACAACTGTGGCTTTTTCACATTATGGGCAGTTGTAAGTACATCTCCGTACATCTGCTCATACACAACTCTAGAAATAAACCGAATTACAGTGATCCCACAATGCAACAGTACAAATGCCTTCATACATTCATGGTAAACTAATCTCTGTCCCATCCATAATCTGTCCTGTTTTGAAGTATATTAGCTTAAGTAATAAAATAACTAAAATAAAATAAACATCTTGCATTTGGTCAGACGTTTTCCGAGCATTTGAGTTACACAGCAGAGTGCAAATCTGAAAAGTCCATTAGATAATTGGCTTGTGTTCATATCTCACTTGTGAGTTCAACTATATCAAAGTAACAATGTGAAATAGCACTGAAAAAACACATTTTCCAGTGGGCACTTGAAAAACAAACTCTTGCCCCCTTTTTAGAGGGGTCACTGCAGTCTCATGCCAGTGATTGGAATAAGAGCGCTTGACAAAATTGCAAATGAAAAAATGAATATCCCTGGTGTCTCCACAAAGAATGAGAGTTGTTACATGCCGTGGATGTGGATAGTGCCATCTGGTTTCTACAGATAGGGCTGTCTTGCATAGAGGCACCGTTAAGTATAGGACACGCTGTAGTGTATGTTTGTGTTCATATTCAGTCAACATGTAGCTCTCCAATTGCAATTTTTAAGATCTAGCTAATAGACCCCTTTATCTTCTATACCCATTTCATTTTTTTTTTAATCAGTGTCTTGTCCTCTCGTAAATCAGCTCATGGATTTTAAGCAGTTGTTGGCATTTATGCTTTAGATTGCTAAAACAATGCAAACTGCTTAACATGCCATATTTCTGGGAATATATTAGTGTATGTAGTCAAATGTATCGCTATGTGACTTACGATGACATAATGACTGTTGTCATTATCCTAAGAATGTTGGTTGCTTACGGTAACCGGTGTATGAACCTATTCAGATATTGACTGTCACATTGGATCATGCTGTAATGTACATTTTAAATATGTAGTTTAGCGGAATGGAAAAAGAAACAAAAAATCAATCAGGCGGTAGAGAACTCTCTCAGCCTCATTTGCCCTTGAGAAAATTTTGAATCCTGTTGTGAACTCTTAAAAAAAAATGTTTTAGTTACTGTGGAAATATATATGTGACTTGACATAAGAGATTATTTTTAGATTGCATTCAAAAACACAAAATGCTCAAACAATCTAATATGTGTCCTTTCCTAAACATATTTCAAAACGATTCCAGCAGAGACAACAGGCAAAGTTTCTCAAAGGTCAGTTTAATAATTAATCTTCGTGTTCTGTTCAAACAGAAAACATTGTTTACAATAAGCAAGCCACTCTTCTTTGCAAACGCATATTATATATATATATATATATATATATATATATACACACCCTCTTCCTGATACTGGATATGGTACAAAACACATGAACTGCTTCTCTTAAAATAACTTCCCTTTTAAAAGTGATGCAAATGGCCCAGAAGATACTTGCATGTGTATATACAGTAGTGTACTGTGAATAATATGGGCTAAGCCTTCACGTAACACACCAAGGGCTAATCACAGAGTAAATAACAACTTTAGTCCTTGTAGCTAGATTAAAAGGAGTCTCCCTTTAAAAACAAAATAAGAATAAGAGTTACAATATATCCGTTCATGAAGGAGTACATCGCACCAGAACATCTAGCGATCTGGAGAGTCTAGCGATCGGGTTGCTTAAAACGTTGCAGGTTCGATTCCCCCCAACCGACCCGGTGCTCCTGCCAGCATCATTGAGCGTAATCCTTATGAAAGCGTCTGCCAAGCGGGCCTGACTAGAGCGGCCATGTCTGGGTTGCCCTCCCAACAGTGCGGTGCACGACATCCCTCGGCCCCCGGGCTCTCTGCCAACTGTGGGTTGGCCTAACCCCCCTCCTCAGATGACAGACAGAATGGGGTTTAATGGGAGAAGGGGGGAGAGGTGGGGGTGCTTCAGGGGGTCACATGACCGAGCAGCACTGGCAGGCTTTGTGTTTGGGTGCGGGGGGGTTCTGCACCCCTCGCGTCTCCGTGGCGACCACCTGCTGCGTCAACAGCGGAGCAGCGGTGGCACACAGGAGGGGCTGCTGCTCGCTCTGCCCCCGGGTCCCCCGGGTCTCCCGGGCAACCATCGGCTCTGCCAGGGAGACGTCGTGGAAGACTGCCGGGGCCTCTGGCTCCTCGAGGGACACGCCTATATTAGCCACGCCCTCTTTGGCCACACCCTCCACAGGCCCTTCCTCTGTAGCCATGCCCTCTTTGGCCACACCCTCCACAGGCCCTTCCTCTGTAGCCACACCCTCTTTGGCCACACCCTCCACAGGCCCTTCCTCTTTAGCCACACCCTCCACAGGCCCTTCCTCTGTAGCCACGCCCTCTATGGCCACACCCTCCACAGGCCCTTCCTCTGTAGCCACACCCTCCACAGGCCCTTCCTCTTTAGCCACGCCTCCTTTGGCCACACCCTCCACCGACTTTTCCTCCTTGGCCACGCCCTCTTTAGACACAACCTCTTTAGCCACGCCCTCCACAGACTCTTCCTCCTTAGCCCCGCCCACTTGTTCTGTGGTCCGGGCCTCGCAGGAGGCGGGCATGTCGCCCCCTGCTGGGTCTGCGGGGGACTGCGTCTCCCCAGGGCTCCTCCCCCACTCTCCCTCCTCTCCCGGGTGTCCCTGGAGGGGGTGGAGGAGCTCCTCCCCCTCGTCTGTGACCGCTTCTCCTCCCTCCTCCGGCGGCGGCACAGTTGCCGTGGCGCCATAGGAGGGATCTGCTGCTCCGTTGCCGGGCGGCGCTCGGTCGTCGTGGGTGGAGGCTGAGTCGTCGTCGTCGTGGAGACTCTCTGGCTGCCTATCTGCTCCGCCATTGGTCAGGGCGGCCGGCGGCTCGTCCTCACCTAGGTCCTCACCTGCGGGACGAGATGGACAGGTGTCAGGGGAGGAGCAGGTTAAGGGGGTGTGGTTTGTTGCCATGTGAACGGACTGTACAGCCCTTTGAGACTGCAATGTGATTAAGGGCTATATAAATAAACTTGACTTGACAGGTTAATTGACACCTGCATGGTGGCTGTGTGGGCGGGGCCACAGGTCGTACTTCCTACTGATTGGTTCTAAGCAGCACATACACACCAGAGCCATGCAGAGAGAGAGTTGCATCATCTCCGTTCAATGGGCCGTGTTTTTCACAGCGACGTTGATCGTGGAGCCTCAAAACCATTCATGGAATTTAGCTTCAAATACTTAAAGCATCAATCATATTGTAAACCAATGCATTTATTGACTACTGATCACCTGTTTTTATCTGTTCAAACTGCCCACCCAGCACCTCCTAGAGCTGTGTTGTGTGTCTGTGAACCATGTGACCGCTAAACATGTCTAACTTCCGTTGGCACGACTCTCTCCTCTACAGGGCTCTGCTGCATAAACGGACCAGCACAGAGCTGTGAGCCAATGAGCTTTGAGCGTTCCGTTTCCATGTGACCAAATGCGTTTTTCCACTAACATACACGTCGTCATATGTAGCCATCTGCTAACATGACTTGTCTTGCCACAGTGGAGTCACGGGGATGCTGTGAACATCTGGTCACCTCACCAGGCCATGGGCCTCCTGCCTGGGAGGGAGGGGTATTTATACACACACACACACACACACACACACACACACACAGAGACAGACAGATAGACACACAGAGACAGACAGATAGACACACAAACACACACACAGAGACAGACAGACAGACAGTGAGACAGACAGACAGGAGCTACAACAGCCTCTAACACACACAGACAGAAACAGACACACATACATCTTACCAGGAGGAAGAAAGAGGCTGAAACAAGAGGAGCAATAGAAGAGAAGAAGTTACCTGCTGAGATCAACGTGTCAGTATCAGCATGGCCCCACAGGTAGAATAGCTACAGAGAGGAGGTCATTCATTCTGAGTAGTTACCAGCTTTCCCAAACACACACATTGTTAACCAGATGCTCTCCATCGCTGTACTAGAAACCATGCTGGCCTTCAATTAAAGGTACATTACGTCATTGAAGAAAGCCTTTGAACTCAAAACACCTCAATGCAATAGGGTGCTCCCTCAGAAGCTCCGCCCCTCACATTGAAACGCATTACG
This sequence comes from Typhlichthys subterraneus, assembly GCA_027564835.1. Classification (NCBI taxonomy): domain Eukaryota; kingdom Metazoa; phylum Chordata; class Actinopteri; order Percopsiformes; family Amblyopsidae; genus Typhlichthys; species Typhlichthys subterraneus. Next base: position 5,612 of record JAODUH010090433.1, on the reverse strand, counting down.
AAGCCAAGCGGCATTGTTGTGTGGTTCGGTCTGCACCATTTTGTTTGTGTTCATAGTCACAAACTGTGTAGAAACACCAGATTATTTTGTTCAGCACGTGCAGAGAATGCTGATTTGATGACACTTAATATTTTCCTTACCATCACTTACCAACCCTTTAAAACACACACGCACATATGCATGCACACACACATGGGCATGCACATGCGCACACACATACACATACACGATTATCTAATCCCTGGTAGAGTCTAGGAGCTGTGCGTGCGTGTGTGTGTGTGTGGCTCCACCAACCTGCTCCATTAGATTCCACCTGTCCGTTCTGCACGACAGAAAGCTTGAGTTCCTCTACGAGACACAAGCAGATACGATCAGGTGATATGTACAGACACGGGCCTTGTACAGACCATGCTACGCTAACACGTACCTTGCTGGGACAGTGTTGTGTGGTGAGTTCTGCACCACACAACACTGTGTTGGACAGCTAGTGAGGAGGTTTTCAGTTAATATGACAAAACAGCGTATTCGCTGATTTATATGTCCTGTGGGAACAGCTGTGTCCAACAGGTGGCAGTGTTGACCTGGGTGATCTTACTCACCTATTGGAGCTTCTGCCAAAGTTGCTCCTGCTTCCTATTGGACGAGGAAGGAAAGGGGAGGAGTCAAAACACCACTGCAGTGTATTTATTTACTACCCTTTCAGAGGCAGTAGTGATTGTGTCTGCAATTACCCATAATCCCCCCTGATCTTAATGGTGATCCCCTGAGGGTGCAGATGGCTGCTTGGTTATGAACAGCCGTGCGAGAACACAAATGCTGATTCAGAATCAGTTCCAACAGCAAGCCATTCAGGCAACAGGTGGCTGAGAAATCCCTCATCTCCTCCAGATGGGTTGGAGTGTGACTAAGGCACAACCCCCCGGTGCCAAAGGTATTTATATCGTTGACATCCCATTACTTTCTGGTGGCATCTCTCCCCGGCCCTCTCAGCCACGCCAAGGCAGATGAGGACAGTCCACCGCTGGCGAGCTCTGATGTAACGCTGAGGCAAGCAGACATAAATCAGAGCCAGACACTGTCTTTGTGTGTGAGCCTCCTCTCCCTCTGTGTTCCCCGTCATTTTCCTGCAACTCTCCCGTGTTTCTTACTTGTATGTAGCCTATATAGATGTCTGGCGGTAAGCTGACAGTAGCCTAGGCAACGCCGGTGATGTGTGCGCTACATCCCCCTCAGCAGGTGTTACCGGAGGTCAGTGTAGAACATCAGTTGGAACAAATCATTCAGGCCGTTCTTCTTCTGGTCCTATTGGCGGGTGCAGTCTGCCATCTTGGAGACTCTCTCGCTAGGTTTAGTATTAGTGACTTATTCATTTCAGACTACAGGGGGCGCTGGGGTTTCTCCCTCTTCTCCTGCGTCCACACTTGTGTGTGTGTGTGTGTGCGTGCGTGCGTGCACGCATGCATGCATGCATGTGTGTGTGTGTGCAGGCAGGAGGATGCCACTCAAGTGGGAACATAGTTGTAGTGTGTTTCTATGGTTACGCCAATGCTGCATTTACATCTGTTTAAATGTTTCACTGAGGATTTTTCTATTGAATCTAATTTAGGAAAGTCGTTAACTGATTGTGTTCTTCCAGCAGCAATCGCCACAACCAATAAGCTTTATGCGTAGAGATACGAGACGACCTCAATGTGCATATTAGGTCAACTGGCCACTTCTGCAGACCTCTGGAGATAGTCGGCACAATGCATACATCCGAGCTGCCAAGGATGGATCAAGATGGAAAACAAACCCCATGTTGACAGATGTAGCACAGCTACAGCATGTAGCATGTAGCACAGCTACAGCATGTAGCATGTAGCATGTAGCACAGCTACAACATGTAGCATGTAGCATGTAGCACAGCTACAGCATGTAGCATGTAGCACAGTTACAGTATGTAGCATGTAGCATGTAGCACAGATACAGCATGTAGCATGTAGCATGTAGCACAGTTACAGTATGTAGCATGTAGCATGTAGCATGTAGCACAGCTACAGTATGTAGCATGTAGCACAGCTACAGCATGTAGCACATGTAGCACATGTAGCACGTAGCATGTAGCATGTAGCACATGTAGCATGTAGCACATGTAGCATGTAGCACAGCTACAGCATGTAGCATGTAGCACATGTAGCATGTAGCATGTAGCACATGTAGCACATGTAGCATGTAGCACAGCTACAGCATGTAGCATGTAGCACATGTAGCACATGTAGCATGTAGCACATGTAGCACGTAGCATGTAGCATGTAGCACATGTAGCATGTAGCATGTAGCACGTAGCACAGATACAACATGTAGCACATGTAGCATGTAGCACAGATACAACATGTAGCACATGTAGCATGTAGCATGTAGCATGTAGCAGGCCCACACCCTCGGGGATGCACCAGCAGCTCATATTGTTGTTCTAGCTGGGGCTGGGGCGGCTGATGGATGATGGCCACAAGTGAACAACAGCTACTGTACTGAAGTAGCTGGGAGTTGTTACCACGGTACCCAGGGAGGAGACCTCCGCCTTAAAGGTGGTCAACGGCAACCGATTAAACTCCTAGAGTCAAGTGTGTGTGTGTATATATACATACGGGTGTTTGTGTGTGTGTGTCCGTGCGCGTATGTGTGTGTGTGTGTGCATGTCTCACCAATTGGCCATCTTCCATCTGTTGCTTCAGCTTCTCGTTCTCGTCCACCAGCCGCTTACTTTCTGCCTGCAAGCTGGGACACACACACACACACACACACACACACAGCTAAGAGCCTAACATGAACCCTGGGGTTCTTGAATGCTGGAGCGTCTAGAAAGTCTTTGATGCTGGAGAACGCTTGTTGACATTTGCACTCCTCAAAACAACAATCCCTTCAACGCCATAGGCTGCATCCTCAGAAGCTCCGCCCCCCCTTTCCCCTTCCCACTGGACACACAATGCCATGGCTGGGAGAGTATTGTGTGGTGCGGTCTGCACCACGTTTCATCGGGATCGGGGCCTTAGCCACCCACCACACACACACACACCTACCTGTCAATGTGCTCCTCTATCTCCCGTGCCTGGGCGCCCCAGAGCGGCGATCGAGGGGCGTGTCTGTCCTGTGGCGTCGGGGAGAGGGGGGGGCCGTCCATTAACCACTGGTCCCTCAAAGACTTCCTCTGGGGGGAGAGGGGGGGGAAGGGATCTCTCAATATGTGTAACTGTAGGGCTGGACGATTACAGACAACATGGTACCCTCCAAACATGTGAGCTGGGGGGGCGGGGGGGGGGGGGGGGGGGGGGGGCCCCCCCCCCCCCCCCCCCGAGACAACATGGTACACCCAAACATGTGAGCTACACCTAGGACTGCAGGATTTTACCTAAAATCTAAATCACGATTAATTGAACATTGTACGTCGATTACGATTAACAATTTCTAACTTTTTTTTTCTTTTTTTTTCTTTTATTTGAGTTCTGCTCCATGATGCTTCCATTCAGCTGACCAGACTAGCAGAATTATGTGAATACACCATAGAACTATAAATAAGGAATACACACACAGTAGTATTCGGCACCTTTTGTAAAAACATACTATTTGTAAAACATGATACTTGGTGTTGCTAACAATGGGATAAAACATTAAATAATTATATACATGGAGTCATAATTATTATCTTAAAGTCAAATATATTGACAGGCAAACATTGGCTCACCCTGCTGTATTATCCTGTATAGGCAGCTATGTTTATCATTCACGTATGCATTTGGAATTTCCTCTTCTCCACCTACAAATGCTTACATTTTTGTCTACGGTGATATTTTAGAACCATTATTCCAGACATTGTATTTCCGTAGGAATGTCTCATTGAAAGAGTTGTCTTGACATCGCTGCTATAGCTCAAGTTACCATGTAGGGAGACATTTTCTATTTGCTTCGAACTTGGAAAGAAGGAGCTATCTGGAAAACTGTTAAAGATACGATGAGCAGATGTATTAACAGCAAGTGTTAGTAAGCTTGCTATATGATAAGTTCATTAAGTTGTCTGTCACGCATTATGAGTCTGTTCTGCTCTGATACATGTTCATGTGACACCACCTGAGTGTTACGAGCCGTTGACGTGAAGTGTGGTTTAGATTTACGTCTGTCTCGGTTGATACAAATGGTGCTTACAGTAATAACAGCAGCGTTTCTCACTAGATGCTGCTCGTTTATTCATGTGCCTGCCAGGGATTGTCACGAGTGTCCGGGGGTCCTGAAAAACACGCCTCCTCTTATTTAAGTTGCACTTGATTGATTTATTGAAGATTGAAGTCCTACCAACACCCCCAGACGACATGGTATACCAAATATGTGACCCCCCCCAGACAACATGGTATACCCCAACAGAGCCTCTTCTCATTGGCTGACCATTCCCAGAGAATATTTGGGCACTAGGGTGGGCCACACTGCCCTGCCCCACAAAGTTACAGCCAGATGGGTAACCAGGCAACCGCCTACCCAACCAGGTAACTCACACCTTCCAGTGTACGCTGATTCAGAAGGTTGCCGTACCTGTTGGCAAGCTACCTACACTGCTGTGTGTGTGTGTGTGTCTGAGTCTAATGCGTGTGTGTGTCTAATGCAACTATGCGTGTGTGTCTAATGCAACTCTGTGTGTGTCTAATGCAACTGTGTGTGTGTGTCTAATGCAACTGCGTGTGTGTCTAATGCAACTGTGCTCGTGTGTGTGTCTAATGCAACTGTGCGCGTGTGTGTGTCTAATGCAACTGTGCTCGTGTGTGTGTCTAATGCAACTGTGCGCGTGTGTGTCTAATGCAACTGTGCGCGTGTGTGTCTAATGCAACTGTGCTCGCGTGTGTGTCTAATGCAACTGTGCTCGCGTGTGTCTAATGCAACTGTGCTCGCGTGTGTGTGTCTAATGCAACTGTGCGCGTGTGTGTCTAATGCAACTGTGCTCGTGTGTGTGTCTAATGCAACTGTGCGCGTGTGTGTGTCTAATGCAACTGTGCTCGTGTGTGTCTAATGCAACTGTGCTCGTGTGTGTCTAATGCAACTCTGCGCGTGTGTCTAATGCAACTGTGTGCGTGTGTCTAATGCAATTGTGCGTGTGTCTGTCTAATGCAACTGTGCGTGTGTCTGTCTAATGCAACTCTGCGCGTGTGTCTAATGCAACTGTGCGCGTGTGTGTGTCTAATGCAACTGTGTGCGTGTGTCTAATGCAACTGTGCGCGTGTGTCTAATGCAACTGCTCGTGTGTGTGTCTAATGCAACTGTGCTCGCGTGTGTCTAATGCAACTGTGCGAGCGTGTGTCTAATGCAACTGTGCGCGCGTGTGTCTAATGCAACTGTGCGCGTGTGTGTCTAATGCAACTGTGCTCACGTGTGTCTAATGCAACTGTGCTCACGTGTGTGTCTAATGCAACTGTGCTCACGTGTGTGTGTCTAATGCAACTGTGCGTGTGTGTGTGTCTAATGCAACTGTGCTCGTGTGTGTGTCTAATGCAACTGTGCTCGCGTGTGTCTAATGCAACTGTGCGCGTGTGTGTGTCTAATGCAACTGTGCGCGTGTGTGTCTAATGCAACTGTGCTCGTGTGGGTGCATG
>JAODUH010090422.1:0-14439 GCA_027564835.1 Typhlichthys subterraneus | reverse complement strand
TTAGTATTTTATTGTTTCATAAAATGACAATTTATATATTTATTGCATTTATTTATTTATTTATTTATTAATTATGGCTATTGTATACTGCCTACCTTTTATGAACTTATGAATTTGCGTTGTATTGTGTATGAGTGATGTGATGCAGAGGCCTAAAGCCCAAGACAAATTTCCCTACGGGACAATAAAGTATACCTTACCTTACCCTTTTCCGCAACACAGCCCACAAATAACGCAAACATGCTTCTCCGACTAACAAGCATTAAACCATAGCAACACAGTATTCATGCAAAGGTGTATACAGTGCAAAATAAAGTCTGAACTGACCGGCAGGACTGTGGGATGGCTACAGGATTTTGGACCGCCAAGGCGACACTGTCCCCCTTCTGAAACACCAGGTCATATGGCCCCTCTAGGATCATCATGCAGTAGAGGACACAGCCAAGCGACTGGGTACAGGACAGGGGTAGAAAGCAAGTTTCTTCAAAGCTGAAGCACACCAAGAACAGAATAGTGTCACAGAACATTGTTAAAGACTCAATGACACTACAAACCACAAATGTGGTTGGAACTAGTATTAGTAAAACTAGTTGTAAATAATGAATTACTACTTTTTATGCACATTGAGCCCATCCTCCCCTACTAAGTACAGCAAAGTGAGTGAGTAGTAAACTAATTCCTTGTTTAATTTAGCATTACGTTAGCATAATACATTGCTCCATTGCCTATCTCACCTAATAGCGTCTGGGTCTAGAAGCTACTACAACGTAATATGTCATTGGCATTGAATGCTGAAATAACTAAATGTATGTTATTTTCAAACATGAGAGATATATCATACAATGTATCTGGCATTTTACCTTTTTAAAAGGTAAAGGCATCGAAATGGTTACGTTATAAGTACTTGGGGATCCATATTGATTGCCAGTTATCTTTTAATTAAACAGCACATTGCAAATATTGTCTCTAAATGGAAACTTGTTTTCTATTATAGAAATAGTGCTTTTCAATTAGAGTTAGAAAATATATTTTGTCCGCAAGGTCTGCTGTATATGAAAGTATCGTGTTTGCAATCACTGGACACAGTATACCTCTGCCCTGCATTTCATCACAAGTTGTAAATAATAAATACTAATAAATACTTAACGCACCATTGTAATCTATATGCTAAAGCTGAGTGGACATCCTTGTTTGTACGCAGGCGCACTCATTGGTTGAGTTTTATTTATAATACTCTCCTTGGGTTGGTTACCTTTTATTTATGGACTTTTCTCTTTAAAAGCCAAAGTAAATATGGCCTGCGCTCTCAGGATAGTTTAATATTGTCTGTTCCTCGGGTGCGTACCCAGTTGTGCAAGAAAGTTTTAATTATGAGGGGAAGATAAGGCAAGTGGCCATATCACAGCAATTTGGAGAGCCGAACAGATAGCGTATGGCATGCAATGTTTCAGTAGATATTTATAACTTAGTCGGAAGCTGCTTTGACATTTTATGTCCACCTTTTTTTTTGCTTTTTTATCACGATGCCTGCTCAACATTGTGATGTCTGTCAGCCAGTGGCAATGGACGGTGGCACCATCTATCGGCCCAACCGTATCACATACACTAAAAATAAAAGACACACTTAAACCTACTTATTACTATGTCCTCCTGAGTAATATTGAAGTTTACCCAGACATCAGTGCGCTCATCAATGATGCAATGGCTCTCTACATTGAAGAGTTCAGGAGCCCTATAAGAAATAGTACACCGTTGGGCTGCCCAATCCTGAATGGTCATTGCTTCCCTGGTTCCTCTCACCTAAAATCAATGCACAGATGTGTATCCATCAGAAAACTAAAATAATGGGAAAAGCAATGTTATGCTCAGTCTATAAAAGTGAGTATTAAGAGGTGATTTTATCAATTATGCAAAATGTTGTAATCGATTCTAGTTTCTAACCTCAATTCTGGCTCGGTTCATAGAGCCTAAATCCATCAGTAGTGGCCTATCATCTTCCTCCAACAGCACATTAGTGGGCTTCAGGTCTCTATCAGAGACCAGACACAGACAACGGATGTGTGTTTAGGAAAATAAATATGCAAGGGTAATTACAACAAAACATTAAAAAGTAGATTGAATTATCAAGGATTACAGTGACAAAACAAAATGCATTTCAACAGTTTAATTAGTCTGTAATGGATTGGTGCTGGATTTTAACATATATTTTAAGACTTCAAAGAATATCCATGCCACTACAAGCTGTGACATAACCAAGAAGTATTGTGCCATTATATTATTATTCATGCCAGGTCTTGACCTAAGTTATAGAAATATGTATTTAAATATTGTTTGTTTATTTACAATGTATTTTGTTTTACATTTTATCATAAACAAATGAGCGGTTTACATCACATAAAGAGCGAATTATTTAAACATTAATCAGGCCTACGCCAATTGTGTGCCCATGTGCATTATGCATGTATTTTGTGTGCCGTGGATGTGTGTTTGGTACCTGTGTGCAAAACCTCTGTCATGAATGGCCTTAAGGCCAGAGCAGATACCATGCAAGATGTGTAAGACTCGTCTTTCAGGCATGAAGCTCCCTTTGTCCCTAAGCTTCTCCAAAACTGACCAAAGGCTTCCTTTCTGTACACACAAACATATGAACAGCTCTAAAACAGCCCAAACCGGTTACTCATGAATCTCAATAACATTTCAAAATGTATTTTCCAACTCACTCTTATATAGGGCAAAAGGAGCCAGGCTTCACACTTCCCTCCCCGCTCTATAAAGGTATGTGCTGCCAAGCTCAAAATGTTGGGGTGGTTAAACATTTGGTGCATTTCCACCTCTGTTTTTGCCTCCTGACGCCCCTCGCGATCATGGCACAGGATCCTCTTCAGGGCATAGAACCGTCCATCCTGCACGCCTTCAACCAGGTCCACATAACTAAACCCACTGTTGAGGAAACAACAAGTGTAACGGCGTAGGGTAAGTATGCAAGGATTAGGTTGACATTTAGCACCAGCGAACTCTTACCCTTCATCTAGTTTCTGAATGAAGTAATATCTCTTGTTGTCGACACTGATGGAGCCACGGGAGCATATACACAGCGTTTGTCCCATCTTCCCCGGGTCATTGCTTAGTGCCAACTAGTGACAGATAAAAATAAAGGGGACGATGCCGGTGACTGAATGGTATAACTGATTCATTAACTTGTGGAGGACTTGTGGGACATAATTCACTTGACTGGGTGTGGGTTGGGACCTGCCCCTTTAAAGGCAATGGGTTGTGGGTGATGTGTTCTGCTGTCACAATAAAAGAACTACATGAGTTGGTGTAGCTGAAGGAGAGCAGTTGTCCGATCCTCATTACCCACAACAAACTAATGTTTACTTAACTACGATACAGCACACCTTATGCCAAAGAGAGAACCCAGAAAACTATCTCACATTTACATTTTACATACATTACCGTACTGTACATACATTTGAATAAATGCGTATCAAAGCCAAGCCAGTTTATAATACAGTACACTATCTGATGTGTCGATCGTATGGGTAATGCTATTCGTAAGTAATTGGTTGTAATGCATTACCTTGGTGTTGTTTGTTTGCTACGTTAGCATGTTGCTCCCATATTTTTATTTCCCTTCGTCACCATCTTCTTCTTCTTCTTCTTCTTCGTCTGGAAGCGTACGTTCAACAGACAACAATGACAGCACAGCGCCGCATCAAGAGCAGCGACATTATCCGGCGTTGCAGTTTCTATATTTAATTTAGAAAATAATGGCGGATAACAAGCGTAAGAGCAAAGGTGGCCGAGACCACGGAGGTGATATTTGTGCCGTTTTGTATATTAAACAGTATATGAGCATTGTGTATGCTTTAACTTAACATGATCTATGTAGACTACATTCTTAGACGATTAGACAGCAGACACATTCACGAGACATTGTGGCATACCGTAGCTAACGATGCTAGCAGCAGCTACTGTACATTTGGTATTGCTGATGACGTTCGTGGTGATAATTAAGGAGTACAGATTGGAACATAAATACGATCGGTGTCTAGTAAGCTGCATCATTAGGTAAACCAGTAGAAACCAATAAAAAAAATCAGACTTGTTAAAATACCACCAGGCCAATAGCATGTTAGCTACTTAGCTTTACTTGAGAACCCCGCTTGTCGTCTACGCAAGATTGGGGGAAATCTACTGTCAACTGACTCGTCAAAGCGCCATTCGTCCATCTCCAAAATACTTTTACATTATTTTAGACCTGAGATTCAACTACATTGTATTATTTTATTCATGCAACCACTCAGGTAAAGGTGTTAGCTCATTTTCTTACCACGCAACAGTTGCTCACCTTGGGAAGTTGTCTTGCCTCAAGCAGGGCCGCAGGAGGAGGGATGCAGAGTGAAAACTAAGCCTGTCTCTTCTAGCACTTTGGGAGAAGGTGGTACTGCAGTCAAACGCTCTGCCCAACATATCACGTCTGAAGTTGAAGATGAGGCGTCTGCAGCACTACCAGCGCCGATCAAAGTCTCCAAGATAGGCTTTGGCATTGGCAGTCAGGTGGCAAACAAGCCAAGCTCTATCTCCATAAAACTCGGTGCAACAGTGAGTGTACAGTATGGCATGTTATTAGTTGTATGAATACACTGCATGTAGATCATATTTGTCCATAGCTACATAGAGCTTTTGGTGCTTAGTTTTTGATGAGGTTGCCATATTAATTCTACAGAATGTACATTGTAGTTTTACCTTATTATCCTACCTGTAGTGAAACATAAATATTTGCACACAAGAACCACGTGACACATAGTGCTCCATGGGAAACACATTCATAGTCATGGAGAAACCATTATAAACAAAACAAAGTGAATATCTTGATGCTGGCTGACGTGTTTCTCAAAAATATTTGCTATCCCATCTGTTGTAGAAACCTAAAGAGCCTGTTCCAAGTATTCCAGCTAAAAAGCCAGCGCTGGCCTCTGTTTTTAATGAAGATGATGATGTAAGTTGGGTCACAGTCATGATCATACAAAATGATGGAACCCAAATGTATAGATGGCTGAACATTAAATTTTTAACAGAGTGAACCAGAGGAAATGCCCCCTGAGGCCAAGATGAGAATGAAAAACATTGGCAGGTATACATTTACACACACACACACACACACGCACACTACCACCACCATAGTATAACATCTCGTATCTGCTTCAGTATGTAAGCAAGCAACATGCTTTTCAAATAATTTAATTCACTAGCTACCTTTCTTATTTATCAATTTAGCTGTTACCAACTTAAGTTGTCTTTGAAACAGGCGCGCTCCTTTTTGAATATTAAGTGTATTTTTTATTGAAATGTATGCTTTTCCACTGATTCACCACTGTCTAAAGGTATGAGTTTAAATTGAGTATGAACCTGCAAACCCTGTGACTTTTCCAGGGAGACTCCAACATCAGCGGGACCCAACTCCTTTAACAAGGGCAAGCAAGGTTTCTCTGATCACCAAAAACTTTGGGAGAGGAAGCTAAAAGCTTCCTCAGACAAATCCTAACCACTACCACAATGCTAGTCACTACAGGTTGGTTTTATATTAACAAGCCCATGTCAGTGTCAATGAAGGCTACAATTATTCCCTACCTGTTTCAGCCCCTGATTCACATACTCCTTGAACTTGGTATTTAAACATAATCCTCAACATGATGTAAGCCTAAAGTGACACAGCTAATGTTTACAATATAAACTGCTACCAGGAGTGTAAGAGGCAATTGTTCTGGTATGCAATGTGCAACACACTGAGCGGTTAAATTGGGACTGGACAAATGTATTAATCAGAATGTTGTTTAAAAACCCTGTTAACAGTGTCTTGGGGTACATATGTTGGGGAGGTCAATTGGGGGATTGTTTCAAACTGACAATCTTATTTGTTATATCCCATATGATGATACATTATGCTTTATGGTAGGAAAGATGGTTACGAAGCTCTTTGTTTTGCCTGTCTATTTGTGTAAAAATGTACATAGAATGAACTGTGATTATCTTGTTTTATTTTTAAATGCAACTATTCAAAGTTTAGCGTGAGTGTGTTTGTGTGGCAACGGCCTCAGTATAATATAGACAATGCGCAATATGTTTTTTTGTTTTCTCAACCTAAATCCTATCACCCAAACGTGTTCTTCTAGAATTCTTATCCTGTTGTATTAATTCCTTTCTTCCATGGAATCTGGCAGTTAAAAATGTAGTTGTACTGTTAATTTGTGAAAGGAAGGAGTTGCATAAATGGCCAATCCCTCTATGGAAAAAATAAAGCAGTTTTACAACTATGAATTTGCTACTAGGGTTCTAATATATTAGCTATCATATTTAGTGATTTTTGACTGTGGTGTTTAGTACATCTGGAAAATAAATGTTGGGTTACACTGATTGGACCCATGGATGTAACATTTGGTTTTGATTAGAATATTCTTTTCACCACCAGAATCAACACTCCCGAAACAATGAATGATCCACCAGTACTTTGAAAAAATAATTTTGATACTCTGGCCTCTGCACCTTATAGATTTGTGCCTGTAATTTGCCTTTTAAACACCAACATCTTTGATCTGAATTAAATATACGTGTCCTCTGATTGTGTGGCTCTTGATATATAAAACACAAAATATGATTTCTGTTGAAATTTCAACAACAAAAGGATTATAGAATTCATGTCCAAGTATTTAAAGTTTATATTTGTAATTAATGCTTTTAATATTTAATTTAAATGTATGTACTAAATTACTTATACCGCATGAACATACAGTAACTGTAGCTGGGTGTGCCGAAAGTACATTACATTTGTAGAGTTTCGTACGTACACTGCCTGGTCAAAGAAAGTTACAGTTTGGATTGGAGTCAGTGTTATAAGCTGGGGTTGCTTAAATTGGGCAGGACAAAGATCAGGATTGTTTAAAGAGTGCCAAGACAGTTGTATGCCCAGGCCAAATAGAATGCACAACCGTTCTTTTGCAGGCAGTGTAATTTAATGACATATACTCTGAGTTGCGGATGACAAAGTAATTTCGTAAGGAAATGTACATGGAACTACTGGCATGGCCTTTCTTAATGATCTCCAGAAACGTCTCATGTCTTTCCCTGGTTTGCTTCTGATCCAATTCAGAGTTGGTAGTACCTTCAACGCCCTCTGGACAAGCATTGGTAGAGGTGGCTCCAACTGGACCAATGATACTGGTTTTGATTGGGCCCAGACTAAAAGTATTTTGAGATGGTCTCCTTGTAGCAGAGCCTAAAAGGTGTACAGTATGTTACAAAAACACTGATATGACTTACTAGTGTATGTTTAATCAGGCCTCTAATCCACATATGCTAGAAGAGCTCGATGGCCCTTCAGTGAACCTTAATTAAAGTGGACCTAATGGGTGAAAACAGTTTTACTCCTAACATATTGTTAAAGTAAAAGTGCAGGCGAACACTACAGTACACTGCCCGTTATTGATTGATACTATACCTGGAGTCCAGATTCTAGCACAAATACGGCAGGGCTGTTAGAGAGATATTCAGCAGACAGGAGACATATCAGCATCCTGCTTCTCTTTAATGCGTGTACCACATCCTCTGTGTAGGCTGAAATACACGATAACACATCAGGGCCTCTGACTGAGGGCACCAGCAACCTCTCCCCTTCCCCCTACTCTCTCCCCCTTCCCCTCCTCACTTAGTCTGTACTGTACCTCCTCCAGGAAGAAGGTCTCGTTCCATCAGATACAACCGGTATCCCCACTGGTCTTCTATCACTTGTGCTAGTAGCACCTCAAGGGAGGAGTGGTCAACATGCCCTTCCTCTGATGGAGATACCACAATGCACAGTATGCAGTAGGCATACATACAACATGTATTATGCTTTTCTTTCTTAATACTTATTTTATAACTCTTGTTTTGCTGGTGCTGCAGTGTTACAGTGAAATCACACTATTTACCTCCTGCATAGCTTTCCGGCCCAGTTGGTGAAAATGAATCCAGGTTCTGTACGTCTTCTGCGACAGGGCTCCATACATAGGACAGAAATACATCAAACTCCTTGTTGTCTTGAAGTTTAAATGGAAACAAAAGGTATCAACACCATTTCACATCATTTCACTCCTGTATAGTATACTTTCTTTGTCTAATAATTCTGTATTTCTGAATGTCTTACTCGTTTCATCATTTGTATGTGACCAGAGGTATTTGTAGAGCAGAAAGAGCTCCAGCCATTTGACACGCACAACAATTCCCAGGCCAGCTACCAGGAACAAAGGCACCATGGGATACACAACTATCCTAAGCCACTCCACTGAAACACAATCAAGTAAATGCATTGCATCTGATGGCAAGAACGAAAATACACATAACATCTTATTTTTAAAAAAGAATTGAGATGTTTCTATAGAATTCTACAGTTCTATATAGTTTAGTTTAGTTACTTATTATGCAAATAAAGTAGGCTAATAAAAAAACTAAAAACTATAGTTAATCAATGTAGAAACGTGCATAATATAGTATGGTAAAATTATGATGGATGATAAACAAACTTAAGTTGGTGATTTTTGCATTAAATAATATTTAAGTTGCTAATAAACAGATAGGGGTTGAGAATAACCAAGTGTACCTCCAGTTCTTCTCTTGAGCGTGACAGTTGCAGTGTTGTTCCCCACAGCATTAGAAGCAACACAGGTGTATGTGCGGTTCAAGTGTAATGATGTTACTTCTTGTATGATAGCAGTATGTGTGACAAGGAATTCTGTGGAGCTCCATTTCGCTATTCTTTGTAACAAAAAGAACTAATATGATTTAACACCAATTATTAAAACATTTCAATCAACCATTAGCAAATAACAGAATAACTTTAGCATAAATCAAATGAATCTGATGGTTTGGAGAATGGCTTGGCAAATATTTACAGTAATCCAAAAAGTAAATAAAGACCTTAAATGTTTAGGCTACAGAAAAGAATAAAGTAACACTACTCAATTTGTGTTTGGAATTAAGTTGAAACCAGCGTTACAAAAGAGCACATTAAGTAAGTGAGGGGTTCTCTTCTCCTCTTCATCCTCAACTCAATATCTTCATGTCTGCACTATTCCCTACCTGTATACCTCGTCATGCATATTGTTGTGTATACAGTTGTGATCAGAAATTATTGGTTGTGTGTAGCATTGCACATTAATGAGACATATCTTACGTTGTGCATGTACAATAGCAGAATATACATTATCATCTAAGGCCCATTTACTCACATTGTACTCTCCATGTTCACCAGAGTGTTGTTGTCTGTTAATCCATGGCTGCTGCTGTACCACTTGACCAGGGGGGAGAAGTTTCTCTCATAGCCAAACTTTACTTCACAGGTCAGATTGTGTGGCTTGCCTTGGACCATAAGAGAGAACCTATTTACTTTAAATAAATTTGACTAACTCCCAATTAGTTTTCACTTATCTTATGTGCATTTCATTATCCTATATGGAAAAGAGAGACCTGAACAAGATGAGCATGTCCAGTCATACTCTACATAGAAGTATTACTGACAAATGGTGATAAACACAATTGTTCAAATCTGTTTTAGTGTGCAGGGGAATCCAAGGGACTGTGTGCACTATCTCACTAGATCTGCGTTCACCCTGTGGTGTCAATAAGAACACACTGGAGGAGACTTGGATGGTGATTGACTTACAGCACAGGCTCAAGGTGAGAAAAGTTAATTTTGTTTATATTTGTGTGTGTGTGTGTGTTACAGTTCATAAGAACTCAGTCTCACACTTGAACTTTCACTATGTCAGATGCAGAGGAGACAGAAGCACACAAACCAAATGCGTGTTCTGGAATTTGATAATATAATTCAATGGCCTACAGGTCACTAGATGGCAGTGTTTCTTCTATTGTCCGCCATTCCAACACAGCCGCTCCCCCAATTGCTCTGCAAATAGGTCCCAATGGTAAGGCTCAGCTGTTCAGGGTGATGTGTCCTCCAAGTTACTGGTAGTATCTTCATTCTCTGGTAGCATCTTCAACAGCAGCAGCTCTGGCAGGATGATGAGGCGGGAAATTGTTCTTGTATAGATATAGACCTTATCATATATTATCAGATCTGGGATAGGCCTTCATGACCTTCCTTGCCAGAAGGCGCGGGGTAGCTGAGGGTTCATATGCATTACAAGCGCTCCTTCTGTAACACCCATTGCAGGGATCTCCCATGCACTTCTTGTCTGTAGGCTGGGAAGATAGTGCCTAATTAAACAGGACCAAAACCTGTAATATCTGGGCATGCATCCATCTCCACCATCCTAAAAGCTGGCTTTCTGGTTTGACCAGGGGTAGGCACTACATTGTTCACATCCACTGATACATAACCCTAGTTGTGTGAAGTGCAGCCTTAATAATACAAATATCCCACTTCCACACTCTGCCAATGTGTGGTGCAGCTAGAGAATTAAAGCAAAAGTTGATCAGTTGAATTGCCATTTGCTGCTTAATGTTGAGAATTAATAAGGTGTGGGGAAATCTTTGACCTTTTCTTGAGAATGGTCAGTGGGCAGGAGTGGTCTTCTAA
The DNA here is from genome assembly GCA_027564835.1 of Typhlichthys subterraneus. Taxonomy (NCBI): domain Eukaryota; kingdom Metazoa; phylum Chordata; class Actinopteri; order Percopsiformes; family Amblyopsidae; genus Typhlichthys; species Typhlichthys subterraneus. The sequence continues at coordinate 3,866 of JAODUH010090422.1, read as the reverse complement.
CCCAAGAAGCTCAGCTTTGAAGGGACTGCTTATATGGAACATCTTCTTCAACTGGAGAATGGGTGCATGGAATGATACTTGACTTTTCATCCATAGCGTTTGCCTTCGTGGATGATTCTCAGGTCTAATCTAGTTCTTCTGGTGTGCCTTTGAGACCCAAGTTCTGTGCAGCAGCTTGCAGGAGCATAGTCAGGCGGTCAGGCCCATTATCTAGTACCGCATACGTCCAGAATTTTATCACAGCAGTACAGCAGTGCGCAAAGTCAGAGCAGACATGAAGCACACAAACCTCATGAGTCTTCTAGTGAAATACTTACGGGATATTATAGTATAATTCAATGCCCTATAGGTCACTATATGGCTGTGTTTCTTCTATTCACCATGTTTACCAAACATCTTGTTTTGAAGTCTCAATACCTCACAGAGGACAGAACTATAATGTCCATTAATAATACAACGACATGGTGTTTTAAACAAGTAGACCACAAATTATACAGCAAGTATCCCTACAATTCAACATAAATACATCATTGTCAAATAATTTAAATGAACGCGAGTACTTTAGCACTTTTAGATATGCTTACCAATATCCACTTCTTCAGTTTTGTTGCCGTAAGGAAGCCTAATTAATGGAGAGTCCATTGTATCTTGCGCTGAGTGGAGCAGAGGCAGAGTGTTATTCAGGGTAGATGGGTCTGTGGGCATACTGTACCACTTAGGCACACTCCTTGATTTGTGAATGGAGTGACCCAGTATTTGCTGAGTGGCTGTCACTCCTCACTACTCCTCCTATTAGGCTCACACCAGCCACGTGCATAGTTTTTTCGATGCAACGATTCAAACGGCGTGCATTTTGGGTTCTGGTTGGTTGCTACAGTATATGGAGTGCTGAAGGATACTTACGTATGGCTGTGACAACAACTGCCCTTCTTTTGGTCCACAGCAGCCCTTGCTCACTTATATGTCTGTCACAAAAGTAGATGTCTGTGTCTGTTTCATAGACCTTGCAGAGAAACAGCTGACTGCTCTGTACACAGACGTCTCTGCTCTTCCATTGAGATATTGATCTGCTGCCCTATAACCAAGCACATACCGGTTTCAAGTTAAAGTCTGATATAAATCTCTATTCACAGTTCAAGCAGAACCACTATTAGTCAAAATAAGTATTTGAATTTGTATTGCAGAGCAGCATAGCCACCACACCCCCCCCCCCCCGACCCCCCACCCCACCCCCGCCCCTCCTTTCCCACAGGGTACAGAGCAGAGCATGTATCAATGACAACAGACATTGATTAAGACAGACATACAGTAGCAAATAAAGAGGTGCGGGGGTGGGGGGGGGGCAGGGAATGGCAAGCTTAGCCATCTGAAATAAGGTGCCCTGGACGGTTTGGCCAACCCATGTAAAGCAGCAGCATCAGCTGGTCTGTGACAATCTATCTTAGCGTTTGTGGCCTTCCTGAACTAACGCCATATGCTCAATGTGCATCACAGGAATAGAGCACCTTGTACCAGGTGACGTGGGTGCTGCTGGGTAGCTGGTCGTTGCAGTTGAAAGCAGGGCAGGAGATTCTGCCACCTTTACCAAGTGTCAGGGTTACCCCAATCTCCTCTGACTCCTGCCTGCAGCCCAGATTGTCCTTCTCCAGCACCTGTAGGTGAAGGAATAGTTCCCTGCCACTTGACAGGGAACATAGACAAGTAAATAACAACATAGAAACACAATGGGATATTAAACACAATGGGATATTAAATGGAAGGAACACACTTAAAAAATATATATCTGAAAGTACCCTGTTGAGCATGAGTAATTTCCAGAATGTTTAGCCTCAGTTGTTGGAAATGTGAGGACATTCTCTTTGCTCACGAGACGTCTGTTTTCCTCTTTGTGGCTCGCCGTGTTGGCAGACATTTCCCCCACTTCTCCATCTCCATCTCCATACCTGTACCACACCACTCTCTCCGTACTCTTACTGACGTTGTTTTTACACTTCAACTTGAACGTGTCCCCCTGCACGACTTTGAAATGGCGAATCTCTGTATACAGCGCTAGATCTACAGACAGACCAGAACAGCTCTTTGATAGTGAAATGTGTTCCATATAAGCCTGAGAAATCAAATATGATCAAATATTGTGGGTAAAAATACCTGCACTTTCATCGTGACGTTTTCCCACACAGCATCCTTCAAGAAAAACTGGAATAAGTACAAAAAAGAGCATCAATTGGTTCATTATAAGATAACGTCAAATGTATTTCTTATTGGTTTGAGTCATGAGATTTAGAAAACATTCTTATTTATCGGTAGCCTTGTTTTTCTGTAGCTGCTGGGCCAGGTTATAGTCAGCATGTCACAGCATGTTGCATTGTGCTTTTGTTACTCCTCCTCATTAGCAGTTTCTAAAACGTTATGGTTTTCACACCTCCTGATGAAAATGTATTGCCTGACATTTCCTGTTTTTTTGTATTATTATATTTAAAAAAAAAGAAATCTTTAAAATAGGTCCTTTACGTCAACATTGTTTTCACAAGAAACGGCCTACAGTATTTTCACAAGAATGTATTTTTTCTGCGTATTCTCCATTGCAGATGTTAACTGGCATGAAGGTGTAAACCACATCCTTACATGCGTGTTTGCAGCCACATCTTTATCATAACAACATCATATCTACTGTCTTCCATGTGAGAAATGTAAATGCTATTTGCATGAATAAATCTATAGATAGATATATCAAGTTCTGTAAATAACTGAAATCAAATTAAATCACAGTATGTATTTTATATTGTGTTCAGGAACTAGAGCCTAATTGTATATAGCAAAAATAGTACAGAACAAAGACTGAATTGCAAATTGCAAAAAACAAATAAAGTAGAAACAATCTCCACTGTATTTTGCAGTTGTGCTATAAGCAATCGATTTTATTCTTATTTCAATATAATATTTTAACAGAATATTATCAAATGCTCAATTATGTTACATTAAATGTAATCAACCAATTACATTCTGAAAATATCTGCTAAAAAATGAAAATATGAAATAAAAACAAGATAAAACACAGCATCCCCACCCGTCTCAAACCCCTGCAAGAGGATACTGTACGTACATAAAATAGAATATATAATCTATTGAGGTTCAGAGAGATATCGACAAGGTGTTTTTTTTGTCTTATTAATCAACAACATTAACGCAAAAACCACAGTCAACATACTGTAAGCTAATACAACCCTTTTCTGAGGTAACCTTAGTTCTGAGGCTCTGTGGGGTAGGTAGGTGATAGCGTAGCCCCTTCCAGAAGGATGAGGAGTGGGACTGGGAGTCGAGGCCCCTCCAGATGATAGAGCGCCCCCCCATGGAAATATGTTGTAAGGTCTCGGGCAAGGTGTTCTCCTGTTGGGGCCCTGGACCTGCTGCTACTGATGGCTCCGTTTTGATTAGAATCAAGCGAGTCTGGTGCTCCACCAGCGCTGTGTGAATAACACTCAGTATGCTAGAATGTGTCACATGGTCAAGGCAGCTTGGAATCAGGACCACCCTGCGACTCTGCTCTATGCAGCCCAATACTGCCTCTGGAACAGCTGTAACCAATCACATTAGACATGGTAGTATGTTGCATCTGGTTAAGAGGTTAAGAACTGAAGAAACTGGTTATGCTGCGTTCACACGGAACACAGCAGATGGTAGACGGCAAACAATTTTTGGACGGCACGGCATAAGTCCAAAGGAACTATGCCGATGTCGCCGATTAAACTTTCAACGGCAGGCCACAACTAATTTTGCCGTCCTGCTCTCGTCCATCCATCCATCCATCCATCCATCTTCTCCCGCTTATCCGGAGTCGGGTCGCGGGGGCAGCAGCTTCAGTAAGG
>JAODUH010090411.1:0-14440 GCA_027564835.1 Typhlichthys subterraneus | reverse complement strand
GTCTCTGGTACTTCTCCCATAGAGTTCTATTGAGGACTCTCTAAGTGGTCTGTCTCCTCTATATAATGTCTCTGGCATAATGCACACACACACACACAGCTGACCAGAGTGCCGCGGCTGGGTCCGGAGCGCGTCTCCCGCAGGGCGTACACGTCCCCGCAGACGGAGATCTCCCTCCACAGGCCCTGGCTGGTGACCCCGGGGCAGCCCTCAGGGTGCATCACCAGCACACCGTTGGTGGTGAGGCCGTCCATGTGGCCATCTGGATTCTTCCACTTGGTGGCCTTCTCCTGCGCACGCACACACACAGTTACACGTATGACCTGCTCACACACACAATTCACGCACGCATGCACACAATAGAGGTCTTCAGGGGACGCGATCCGAAATGAACCAAATCTTTTTTCACCTGACCAGATTTGCACTCACACTGCCATCAGATGATAAATGGACGCAAATTAATTTTGGTCAGATTTGAGTTAACAACGGAAGACAAGGCTGGACCTATTTGATGTTCAGCTTCATGCTTCAGAGCCATAAGCAAGTTAAAGTATAAGCAAGTTGCCTATACATGTTCAGGGGTGCTGGCAATAGTATCGCTCTCTGAATCTGATGGTTTGACAAAAAATGCAGTTTTTTTTCGGTTTCAACATTTTGTAATTGCTTCTTTATATATATTAAGCTACATATAATAATGTAAATATATATATATTAATGGGTCCAGTTGGTAAATCTGCCCGAGAATCATATCATTTATGTCAGACCCAACCCAGATCTGAGTCGAACACTCAAAGTTGGACCCGACCCGGTCAGGTCTCGGAGGATTTAGGTTAATCACACACACATGCACATTGTGTGTGATTTATTTTTCAATATGGTTTTCGAGTGTTTCCATTTTGATATGGATGTATTGATTCAGTTAGGTTGTAAGCTCTTTGTTGAAGATGAGCAGGTTTCAGAGATGTTCCATCTGTCAGCAGCTTGTTCAAATTCCTCACAATATGCATGTTCTTACAAATAATCGTGTTTGATTTTTAGATGCTGTAAAACAATACAAAACCAAATAAAGTGTCTGAGCACATTCAGTAAACCGCAAACTGACAGTTCAGATGAGATCGGACTCAGCTGTGACAAACACACACACACACACACACACACACACACACACTCACACTCACACAGTAACAGATATGACACTGGGAACTTGCTATCTTCTTCTGTGCATGCACAGATTACAACCTTCCCCTGAGTTCTACAATGAGGTCACGAAGCAGATGCTTTTATCCAGAGACGTAGGCCTAGCCTAGCATCTCTATCTTAGCATCCTGAGAGCTAGGCCTAGCCTAACATCTCTATAGCATCCAGAGACTTAAGCCTATCCTAGAATCTCTAGCCTAGCATCCAGAGACGTAGGCTTAGCCTAGCTAAGACTACACACCAGTAAAGGCTGGCCCAGCGAGACTACACACCATTAAAGGCTGGCTCAGCGAGACTACACACCAGTAAAGGCTGGCCCAGCGAGACTACACACCAGTGAAGGCTGGCCCAGCGAGACTACACACCAGTAAAGGCTGGCCCAGCGAGTGCGCCCACTCACCCCGAGGAAGATGTTCTTGGAGGAGTCGAACCCGGCGGCGTAGATGCGTGCGGTGTAGGGCGGGTGTCGCTCGCACACCACACGGCAGGCGAAACGGGAGATGGTGCTGGGGGCCGTAGAGGGGTCCTCCGCCTCTTTACCTCCGCCAGAGGTGTCTGTCACCACAAAGTCGATGGGGCTTTCGGTGGAGCGGCCGATCTGCGGGGGGGCAGCAGGGGGTCGGGGGAAGGGATGTGTATTGAGTAGCCTGGCTCGGCCCGACTATTGCTCTCAGATCAATGTCTTTTCGCTGAGAATATAGTCTGGATTATACCCTGTTCACATTAGCGTTCGCACAGGCACCCTGCTGGAGGACCAATCAGGGTGGGTTAGTGGGATGACGAAGTCAAACTTGTTTCGAAAAGGTGGTAGATAGAGCTAGATGAGATGCGATCAAAACAGTTGTAGCAACGCTAATTGGCCCAAGCGTAGTCCAATAGTTTCAAAATAAACCAGAGGTCTACGCCCAGAAGGAGGGTACGACAGCGAACACTGCCTAAATAGAGCGTGGCCAGCGTTTATGTATATTTTGAGTATATTACATGCAAGTACCTACGATCAATCTGAGGCCACAACAGTATTTCTCCAGCGAACTGTTTTGGGGGTAAATTGACTTTGTTTCAGGCCATGCATGGTAGATGTATCTGTCTGTCAGCCTCCACAGCAGAATGACGGTGACATGCTGCCAGATGCGTTCCATTTATGCTTCCATTGAAATGCATTACAGTGCTCCATCTTTGCCATTATTCAAATATCATTGTTTAAATCTTTCTGTATAATATATACTGTACAGCTCACCTGGAACATGTCTGTGTTGTTGTCATGGCAATATTCCACCACCACCGTCTGGTTACGGGACAGAGTGAAGGAGATGCTGTGCTGCCCCCTACTGTTCACAGCCTGCAACAACAGCATGTCGTGCAACACATTTAATTAATCTTTCAGTGCCGTACCATATTAGAAGTACAAAATGTTGTTTAATCTTGTAAATACCCGTTATTTAACAGTTAGCTGATATCTTTTGTATCATTTTACACATTACAGTCAAGGAAGGAGTCACTAATATACCGTACACTACACACAGACACACCTTGCTGTCCTGTGGTGTGTTGAGGATGTGCACAGTGCTGGGCTTGACGCCGTTTGCCTTGGCCCGGCGATAAAGGGCAAACCGGCTCTTCCTGCGGCCTCTGTCTCCATTGGGGAGGGAGCCATTGTACCTGAGCCGTGGACACACAACGCCATTAGACTGGACTGGACCGGTCTGGCACCCAGACTAGACTCCTACAGGGCGTTACCTCAGCTAGGGCAGGCAAATAAGTACGGATGATATAGTTGTCTGAGAAAATCAAACCAGTTAGAAGGATAAGGAAAATACGCCTCCAGGAAAGACCTATCTTATTTTTATTTTACACTGTAATGTAACATGTAATATATTGTCTCTTATCTGTAGGCACTAAGAGCTGCAATCAAATCAATAAAATAAAGTTTATTATTATTAGTGTATGCAGATGAATTACATGATTAAACATTCTTTAATGAAAAGGTAAACGATGCGAATCGAACACTACGTAAATGGGCCTTTGGGCTAACTACTGTCAAAATGTAAAGAATACAAGCATATTGTCCTCTATGTTTCTGCTGGGCTAAACACTGTGCTAGAGTAGCTCCCGTTTAAAAACCTGCGAGACATACAGCATCTTTATATTACTTATCGTCGAACCCTCATCCCCTCAGGTCATACTCGCTTTGCACAATTGCCAGATAGCAGGTAGCTCTTCTCTTCACTCATCAAAACACATTGTTAACACCAGAGCAGACACAGAAAAACGCCTTTAAGTAGCTGCTGCAGTCAGGTTCATAATTTCACACTACATATTTGTCATTAAAAAATGTAACTACCCGAAACAACAGACACTGGTAATTGTATTGTAATTAGACGTGTAGGAAAAAATTATAATTTCAGGAATTTAATGACTATAGTTTCTTGGTTGGACAATGTCTCACGGGTTCAAAGTAAAACAAAACATTTAGTCTTAATTACCCAGCAAAGTAAAGTGTAACTCCTATCTAGGGGTGTACAATAGTTCGCGACTCTGTATCATTATCGCAATATCACGTTGCGCAATATCATATCGAAAATTTTGCAGGAAGTGCAATATTCAGTTTATTTTGTGGAGAGATGCGTCCATTGGCTGTTTGGCTTAGTTGTGTTTGATTTAGACAGACAAGTAAGATGTGTGGCTGAGAAAGCTAATGACATAATAGAGATTGAAGACAAAAAATTAGTGGCCAAAAGGAATGCCTCCTCGGTAGCTTGGCATTACTTACCAGTCCAATATGACTTTCTGATGCATTTTCTCATAACATGTGTTTTTACTTACGCTTAAAAATATCAAAATTATTATCGAGATTGCAATTTTTATCATCAATATCGCAAAATCACATTTTATCAATATCGTGCACCCCTACTCCTATCGTCATGGTTCATACTGAAAGCTGCACTCTGGCTTAAGGCGTTTGGCTAATCAACAACACAAGGAACTTATTAAAAACTAATCAGAGGTTGCCCAAAGGCAACATGGAGGCATCTGGTCGTTATCGCTCTCACAGCGAGCTCTCGAAGTAGACTGACCTTTACCTCATTTGCTATTTTCTGCACAATGAGATATGTATGATTCTGGTTATGCCTCTCTTGGAAACATTTAGAACATTTGAATAGGACTAAAGGCTACTAATGTGTCCTCCTGTCTATAGTCAAATTGAGGATTCTGACATACGTCACGATTACCATAACGACCGTGCAAACATAGCCATGAGTTACTTTCTTTTGTGTTTTTTTTGTGCGTCTGATAACAAAAAACTGAAACGTGCCTAAATGTTACCAACAAGGTAAAAAAGAAATCCCTGAACCAAGTCTACATAAAGCTGCTGAACCAAACAAATTAGCCTTTAAAGAACCAATCATGGTTCACGATCGATCGAGGCGTCAGCAGGAATAATGGAAAAACTTCTTCTGCCAAATATGCCTACATGTGTTGACAATGTTGATAGCTAGGCAAATAAATTTAGCATAATGTGGCACCATTCATGTTTATCTTCAGTGTAATATGACACCTTGCTCTGTCATATACACTTTAGTCTCCTTACAGGCTCATATTGTTCATTTGACAGCTTATTAAAAATATGTACTGGATTCCTCTACTTGTTGGCAGTGCATTCTGTCACACATATTTAGAAATGTATGTTTCAGTTTGTTGCTATCAGGTGAAGGTTATGAAGAAACACCTTTTTGACCAGCATTGTGGCCAAACTCACTGTGGCCAAACCCAATGTGGCCAAACTCAATGTGGCCAAACTCACGTGACCTGTGACGTCAGCTCGGAATCCTAAACAGCACAATAATAGCATACTCCAAGTTTCCAGTCTTTAAGCCTCCATCAATCAGACCACACTGTAAGGTGGCTCAGACAATGTAAATGCAGTTATATTAAATGTGGCACCTAAGATGGAGGTTTATGCAACTCAGGCAAACAGGTGCCAAGGTTCTCACAGCGGGTGGATTATTACACACATACCACATTACTATATATTATTACTATATATTACCACATGGACAGGAAATCACCAAACCAGGGTATATAGATTGTAATTTCAGTATGTCGGTACAGGATGTTTAAACTTGTTTTTATTTGAAGAAATCATATTACTTGAGCGATACTCTATGCAATATAGGCTATTTGACTGAAAAATTAATCTGGACAAAAAATGCACATATGCCTATGATTTCAACTGATGTGTTAAGAGATCTACAATTTGTACCAGATGTACATGACGCAATTGCTCAAATAAATATATTTTTTGTACCCAATAAAGTGTATTTCAGTAATAGTGGCCCACTTTAGTCTCTGTAGTAATATTTTGCAGGATTTTGCAGGCTAACAGCATGAAATCAAATCAGATAAGTGGAAAGAGATGATAGGCCTGTTTGTTAAAGAGATGCATTGTTGGTTATAGTATACAGTGTGTGTGTGTGTGTGTATTCTGCTTAATTATAATGTTTGCTGTTTATTCCCATACATGTTGTCTGCTTAATAATGAGAAGCTAGCATAACAGTAAATATTAAAGGCACAATAATCATGTAAAAACATAAATAAATATTGTATGTCCTTTCACCTGTCCTGCAATAGCATTTGAGCATTTTTAAATCTGACAGAAAATCTGTCAAGTGTCTTCTGTAATAGCCTTCTATGCTGTTTTGTCCAACCTGGTTACAGTAACTAAATTGGAAAGGTGAAAGGGGAGGGGCTTAGGCTCGTCAATTAAACTGTTAATTGACCGAGCCTAAGCCCTGCCCCTTTCACCCTTAGGGATGGTGGTGGTGGGGTGGGGGGTGGGGTGGGGGGGTGGGGGGTCCTGTGTTGTGTGGAAGCCACAATATATGCTACAAAGCCCAAGTGCAGTAACTACGCAAAACAGTCAAACTGAGAAAAATGGCTTCAAAAGTTTTTTCTTTAATAACTGGCCAGTTTTGTAGTTTCTGCAATATGAATACAAATGCATCTAACACTGAAACTTTGTCACAAGATAAAGCGTACAGTATATCAAGGATTTAATTTTTATTTAACTACATTTTGACCAGTTACTGCTGTTGGACATTGGACAGCAGTGTGACTGGGCTGCTCCAAGCATAGTAATAGTAGTAGAGTAAAACCTTTAATGTCCCGGAAGGGCAATTTATCTTACAGGCATTACCTTGTTACCTTATTACATTGTGCACATACATCATAACGTGTACATGCACCATGTCATGCACACGCATCACCTTTGGTCGTTCAACTTCACACTCAAGTCGCGTGTGAAGTTGCTCGTGCACGCTCACCCTGTCGTTGTTGGTTGGTGTGAAGTTGCTCGTGCACGCGCATCCTGCCGCTGCTCGTGCACACCAATGACCGGTCGCGTGTGAAGTTGCTCGTGCGCACACAGCGCCGCGGCATAAGCGGCGTGACACAGGGTTTATTTTCGCCCAGGCCCTAACTAGCTGAGGGGCTGACTGACTGGCCAGGAGTGTGTGCTCAGCAGGACTGGGGGAGGTTGAGAGGGACATGTGAGGGGGGGGGAGAGACTGGTGAATGGGGGCGAGTCAGCTATAAACGGCAGGGTTTGTGCAGAGTGTGGAATCACTAAAGCTGACAGACACAGAGAGACCCTGCTGCCACAAAATGGCCTGCGAAAACACACACATATATAATGTTCCAACAGGCAGCAGCAGTTAAACAGGGGTACCATACCCAGGGTTGTCCAGAGCCTGGAAATACGTTGTGCTGTTGTGTCGTGAGCTACATGGCTTCACGTTCCACCAGAGAGGAAGGAGAAGGCCCATTTGGTTACTTATCTTTGCTACACACAGGAAGCATGTGTGTGTGTGTGTGTGCGCGTGTTAGCTCTGTTGTGGCTCATCCCTGCAGATCTCGTTCGATCTAGTTTGAAGCTGCAGGGAGGGAAATGGTGGGGAAGCCACTGGCTGTCATCACACACAAGCACATCCTTCCTGATGCCTACGCTGTGTGTGTGTGCGTCTTAGTTGAGCCGTAGCAGTAGCGTGACATAGAGTAGACTGTTGTCGGGTCTGCAGTGTCTATTCATTGGTAATAACGGATGACAACGCGCCACTGCAAAGCGGACAGAATGTCGTAAAACCCCCCCCCCCTCCTCCCCAGACACAGCTTTCACTCCGTGTCCCACTTTTTTTGCGATCCCCGATCCAACATAGTATGACATCATAGGGATTTTCAGCCTGAGCAATCGAGCGCTGATTTTACACCCACTTCAACCATTGAAAAAAAGCACTGCTACATCCGTAGTAGTCGAATATATATATACATCTTATCACGGCAAGGTGGTGCGTTCACAGAAACATAGCACAGGTGTAGAAATATCATATTATCTTGCGAGTGTAAATTAATATCCTATAACGTATGCAGCACAAAGTTACTTTACAAAAATTCTACGATGATGTAGCCTACGTTAAATGTCGCCATAAAAACCGCTGGTTCAAATTGTAGAAAATAGCAAAATGACATCTCGTCACTACACTATTACTACCGTAATCGAAAAACGACGACAAGTAGGTGATTTCTTGTGAACAGTGTCTTTGAACAACCTGAACTCACACGTCATCCAATTGGTTTATTGCACCGATATAACCTTTTTAAATCTTGTCTGTGGTTAATAAAACACTACTTTTACTTATTTATATTATAGGATTCAACTATGGGTTACTTACCCTAAGATGACCAGCTCGCCGTATTTAACCGGATCTTTTACGGACACCTCGTCTTCGTCCTGTTTGGGCGAATTCATGAGACTGGCGTCTAATAGCTGTTATAGCAGTGAGATATAAGAATGTTGGCACACCAAACTACAGGGAAGTTATTATAATTACGGCCTAGCAAAGTCCGGACGCCGTCCAAAGTTTTTTAAGCCTCGCTGCCCCTCGTTCTATTGTTGTGACTAGATGGAGAGGCATGGTTCGTAGCTTCCCACAGTGTGCATTGACAAATGTGTTCTGTAGCATAGGGTACAAAACCAGCTAGCGGCCGGGAGCTGGTCGTACCATGTTGAGTAGGGGTGGTCTGTAGGAACTCTACCAAAGAACAGAGAATATGACGCCCCTCAAAACAAAGCGATGGTGTTTGTGCCATGATATTTGATACAAAATATAGTAAATTACCTGGAGATCAAATTAACCGTTCAAAATCATCACTGTCAAAGGTCTTTAACATAAATCCTCCCCATAGGATAAAAATGGTCGAGGTCTTGACGAAATTTGTCGACTGACTCATGAAATAACATTTATTATTGATTGTATTGATGTTCAGTTTTGTTTACTGTGGAAAAATGTGTTGTTTGGGCTAATCGATGGGTCTAAAAACAACTCTGGTATATGCATTATTAATCTCATTATAATTATGGCCAAATATCATATTAATAGATGCAAATTTACTGGAAAGAAACCGTGCTTTGTTGCATTTGACAGAGCTCAGACAATACATTTCCACGATAAAAAATTCTACCAAACAAAGAGCAATTAAAACTGTAAAAATGTGTACTAATTTAAATATTTACATATAGATGTTATAACCCCCGCAGCGAGATTGTATTTTGATACATACATACATACATATATATATATATTATATTATTTTATTCTGTACTATTTTTGTTGTTTAATACTTATACAATTAAAACAAAAAAAACAAAAAAATGCATGGTCTGAAATGGAGGAGGTCCATGTGTTTCCCTTCACGTCAGTTTCATTGCAAGGCTGGTATCATTATCCAAATGAACGTACAGTATGCGTGGGGCTAATCTCACTCGTCATCATTACAGAAGATGACGTAACGTGGGGCTTCGGCAACTCGCGTCTTGTGAGGTTATGTAGTTGTACAATGTTGGTCACCCACACGTCCAGAGACGCGACACGATCGTTGTCTGTGTAATTCAATAACTGGGAGACGACTTTAAAAAAAAAAAAAATACAATCTATCCAAACCCCCTCCATCTCACACCCGTCCACACGCACGCACGCACGCGTACACACACACACACAAAGACAGTCTTGTACGTGTGTGTGGTGCCGTATTCACAGTTCTGTGACCAGGGGAGGGCAGTGCAATTCGGTAATTTATACTGGGACTGCACTGGGACATAGCCTAAACTTTATTAAAGGATCTTTTTAAAAAATCCTGTTTGGTATTTCCACAGAGTAGGCTTAACAGGATGATACTTTGCAGAATTAGTTTAGCCTGTAATTATCGAAAAAAGTAACACTAATCACCAGTATCTCTTTGATATGGAACAAGTAATTTACAACCTGTAAGTAATACAAAATAAAGAGGCTATACCTTTATGATATATTCACAACTGGAAAATTATATTTTAGGCTACAATTTTATGATAACAAATCATTAGATTTCTGCTAGTGATTCACACTACTGTAGGCAGACCATGCCACACAAAACATACATTATAAATATACTGTAAAAAAAACAAAAAATAAATAAATATATTACATATAAATAATTAAAAACAATGTTATACAAACTGTTGCATGAAGAATCACCAGCATTACAATGGCATGTGTGAAAAGGCACAACAGGGAAATGTTCCTTATAGCTGTATATATTAAAGAGACATGTTCCTTATAGCTGTATATGTTAAAGAGACATGTTCCTTATAGCTGTATGTATAAGGCAGGTTTTCTCCAGAATGCTTGCTAACTTCTTTGAGCTCAAATCAAAACTCCAAGTCACCGCCACACACATTGAAATGCATTGTGAAGCAAGGCGTAGTAGAAGATGAACTCAGTATTGTACAGAACTATGTGATTTTATTTTATTATAACTTTTATTTAACTGGGATCAAAGTCTCATTCAGATAAAAACAACATTTTACAAGAGCGTTCTGGCCAAGACAGGCAGCAGCACAATTAACGTTTCAGACATAAAACAACGATTTACAATGCAAATAAGTATAAACTACAGAATCAGTTAGTATTCAGCAATATTTTATGTCAGGGATCAAAGTACAATATGCAAGTCATTCAAATAATCTACATCCAGACGTGCCCGCTTCCATGTAAGGCAATAATAATTTAACAGCATTTAGTGAGACAAGCTCCCAAAGGTTTTGTTCATTTTGCAAGCGATTCCAAGAAGATTTTAAAAAGCTCCTTTTCCACCTTCTGTACAAACTTTAGCATTAGATTAAAGGAGTAAATACAGGGAGCAGACAAACCTCTATGGCCTCTATGTCCATCTGACAAAAATGAGCAATGAGAAATTTACAATAGCAATATTTATTAGGTTTCTATATTTGGGTTCACTAATTTCACAATTATTGCAATGCACTAAATAAAATGTAATATTTTCCAAAAATTTAACAAATTATTTTAATAAAAATATACATATCCACTGTCACCAATACTATTTGGTAGTTGTCAGGAAGTAGTCAGCCATGTTTTTTGTTTACATTTAGCATCACGCACCTGGAGTGCTTTGAGGTCGGAAATCACTGCAACAGGAGCTGGATTCATTTCTCAGCATCGGAGGTTGCTAAGATCCTCTGTTCTTTGTCTTCATCAGCCGATCCAGCTGCAGGAGCGTGCATGTTAGTGCATGCGTGCGTATGCGTATGTGTGTGTGGCACACAAAGTAATTGCGTTGGTGCTCATTGTGATAATAACGATATAAACGTGAGGTCCAAGTTAGTTGCCGCACCATCATCGTGCGTACCAACATGAATGAACGGTTGGATGGGGTCTGTAAGTTGCCACTTGCTGCAGTTCATTATCGTTTAATCAGGCAGAAAGGCAGCAAAGCCTTTGCTACAGGCCCTTTGGACGGAACCCAGCACTCGGGATAGTCTGTAAGAGAATCTATTTATCCTCCACGTCTCTGAGAGCAGCCTAAATAAAACTCAGACACAACATGCGGAAGCCTGCCTTATGGGCGTTAGACAGGCTTAAGGTTTAGGTTGGTGCCAGGGAATGAAAGAATATCCATTAATGCTAGCTTCTTATTTCGACGTGGCTAATTTCCCTGTTTTGTTAAGCAAATTTTGACAAATTGCACAAATTATCCAGTAACCAAAACCACAATTAAACTCCGCCATGGAAATGCACAAATGCCCTACTCATGTAGACAGACCTTTGAGGCCATGCAGTCAAGTCATGTCTGAGATTCAGAGTGAATGAAACCACGCCCCTTATAGACTACCTGAGTGACAGCTCACTGCTATCAGTGACTCCCTGCACCAGGGGGAGGAGGGGAGAATGAGGGGTGGGGGGGGGGGGGGTGGTGGTGGCTGAGTCACCTCAGTAAAGGAGGTATTGCGTCATTCATGGGGCTTTCACTGAGCTGAATTAAACATGCCTTTCTTATGACTTATTCTGGAGACTGGATGGACCAGCTTTAAAGCTGGACGCTCCTCTCCTACACATACCCTATGTACACAGTACATTATTGGGATACTTTGGGTTAATTCAGTTTAGACAACACGTTATTATCCCTCTCTCTGAGTGCAAAACTACAAAATAGGCCTGCCTTACTCTTCCTTAATAATAAACCACGTTGCTCCTCTGTCCATAGGTCGTGACCTTGGCAGCCAATTGGCAGGAGATGATCGCACACTGAACAACAAGAATCACCCCTGTCTGTTTCCATGACAAAAACTGTGTAGTGAGTGACCCAAATCTATTTTACATGTCGGCAAACATTCTTGCTGCATGATCAGGTGCATCAAGTGTCTGAGAGAAAAATGAAATAATTGTAATTAAATATATTACATAATTAGCACTACATCGTACAACATCTGCTACACCTTCCACTCTCAAACAGCCAGTCAGTCTCGTTTATTAGTCTTCCAATGATTTCCACATTGCAAGTTTTACTTCAGACAATCATTGAGTTACACAGTAGTTGGTCATCCTGCATGTCAATCAAAATACTTCGCTTGTCAAGTAGGCGGGTCCTTAGACAGTTAGCCAGCGCCCAGCGCTGTGTTCCTGACTTTGCGTATATGTAAAGGCTGGCTCTGCGAGACTAGGCAGGGAATAGCTCTATTGCGTCATATGAACTACCTAGGGGCCATATTTGGTGAGGTAATCACAGACTTGACTCTGTGGCCTACTACAGAGTAGTAGTAGTACTACAACTCTGTCTGAACGACTGATACATGTACCTTCGTAAGCTTGACGAACTTCCGGAAGTGAGGAAGTCGATATTCACTGGCTGTTTGCATTGTCACTCACAAAGTCTGTATCTGTGATTCCGGTGCGACGATAGTGCGGTGATTTATTGACTAATTTCAGTTGTTGAATGTATATTAAGCAGTAACCGTAGCCTGCTTATCAAACAGATTTTCAAGACCTGAAAACAGCCGAGTCGTGTTGGTAAGCTTCTCAACAGATTCCTCTGTATACGTTCAACGTCCGACGTGGTCATTGAGTGACGTAGTTGGTCGTCGTGCATGTCAATCAAAATACCTCTCCTGTCAAGTAGGCGGATCTTGACAGTTAGCCAGCGCTGTGTCCCAGACTTTACGTAGTAAAGGCTGGCTCTGCGAGACTACCTGCCACCTAACATAGCCTTTCCATAGACACGCACACACGCACACACATGCTCAAACACACACAAACAAGCATAGTCACATGCTCTCTCACACGCACAGCTGGGAGTATGTGATAGCAAGGCAGGTGGCTTTCAGAGGATTCGGAGGAATGAGATGCATGTGTGTGTGTTTGTGTGTGTGGTCGGTCGGTTAATCTGGGATTTTTCTGTTGTTGGGTGTTATTTAAAGATCAACGTTCCTTTAGTGACTATAGTGTGAGTATGTGTGTGTGTATGTACAGTGTTTAGAGTAATCAGCTACATTTACAAACTATAGTGAAAAATGGACCAACTGACAACTTGTCCTGCTAAAGATGGTAGTGAAGATGGAATAGTAGCTTTTAACTACATTTCTCACGACCATTTAACATTTTTATGTTAAAGGGGGCAGTAGCAGATGATTTGCATTTGTACTCCTCCATAGTGTGTGTCTGGTATTCCCCCTATACAGAAGCTCTCTGACACAAAAATCGCAGGCTGCCCCCCTCCTCATTCCGCCTACAGCTATTACAATTACTTTTTTCCTTCTCAAGTTGTGTTTAAATACATATACATGGAGCTGGGTTGAGGAAACCTTAAGTTCACAGTCAAGAAATGTACCTTCCTTGGCCAGTATAGTGTCATTGTAAGCACGTCCTGCTATTATGCCGTTTTGCAAGCTTCACCCACATAGCAGAATTCCCATATGGAAGTCTATTTAGATAATTACTGTTGACAAACGTGTAATAAAACGATCATTTAGTTTTGGGCCCACACACACGAGTAGCTTAAACTGCTCATTATCTGCTGTAAATAAGAGGTTATTATCATGTCCATCGGTTGCTGTGTGAGAGGATAACAGTTTGTCACATTGTCACTGGGGGAAAGAAGACATGCTTTATTATCTAAACCCTGTTCATTTGAAATATCGTATGTGGTTTATTTCTGGACAAGATGTTCATTATAAATCCAACCCTTAAAGGTATAGTAAGCTATTTTTAAGTTTATACAGTTTTTGTCAAATTCACCAAATATCTCCTCACATTCCACTAGTTTACTGTTCTGTGCACAGCCCTGACGTAAATAGGAACACAAAGTTGTTTAGATGGCTCACAACAGCAATATCCCATGCCTTAGCAATGTGTTTACAATGTGTAGTAGCTTCTGAGGGAGCACCCTAATAGAGGTGTTTCGGTCAGGAATGATTTGTTAAATAAATATAAATATATCAGTTTTTTTAAAACTGCTTTTAAATGACAATTTAACAGAACTAACTGCAAAAGATGACTGAGCGGCCAATCACGGGCCACAACAGGGGTGTGTTTTCTGCATTTTGAGAAAAACCATGAGGTAAAACCATGAAGCCACACATGAGGTAAAACCATGAAGCCACACATCCAATTTCATCACTGCAGCCCTACAGGCAGTGTTGACAGCTTAGCGACATTTCAGACCCTCTTAGAAACTTTATTTCTTAAAAGCGACTAGCGACAAATTTAGTGACTTATTCAGACCAGGAAAAAGGCGAGAAATATTAAATTCTGTAATGTATTCTCATGTGCTGCTTAGAGTAATCACAGTCCAGCAGCGGCGGAATCTCTTCCTCTCCTCTTGTGCCGTGTTCAGACAGTCAGTAACTTGTGCTTGTGTGTG
>JAODUH010090390.1:0-14442 GCA_027564835.1 Typhlichthys subterraneus | reverse complement strand
CGTTTCCATAGATGCACTGGTGGGGGAGGAGAGAGACCTTGTATTCAAACCTGGTGGAGACGGGAAGCCAAAGAAGTGCATGGAGAATGGGTGTGATGTGGTCATATTTACTCTCATGAGGAACTTTACAGCACTGTTCTGAACGTACTGCAGTCTTTGCAGGCTCTTATTAGGGATCCCAATGAGAAGTGGATCCCTAATAAGTGATTATTACGGTAGTCAGCGTTACAGTAGTCTATTCTTGAGAAGACAAAAGCGTGAAGCAGTTTTTCAGCATCAGCTAAGGTGAGTGTGGAACGGAGTTTTGCAATATTCCTGAGATGGTGGAAGGAGATCTTGCAGAGGTGTTTGATATGGGTTATGCGCAACCAACTTCCGCATTCTGTAAAATGGGTCTCATCGCTTCTGGTTAGGTGATATATGAGTTGGAATATGCCTTCTATTATTAAAGATGCCGCCAGGAATTACTAAAAATAATTGATACCAATGTCCATGGAATTGTGACAATATTAGTTACACTATTATAAAAATGTTTGCACAAAAAAAAGAAAAAGATCAAAAAACATTCTATCAATTTACGATCTGAGCAGGGAGTCTATTCTCTGCTGCGGGTCTGTGACTTAACATATGCTCAGCACACTATCCTAATAACAAAAGTCGACAAGTTCGATTTCAGAATAAAAAGCAACATACAAGCTGCGTTATGCTGAAGATTATAACACGTGGGATCGCATAGACTACTAGCTAGCGGCTAGCGCAAGCATCCAGCTTTAGCCGACACACCGTTCACTGTACATTAGGCTATAAACAATGGAGCTCATTGCCTGTTCAAGCTGTTAACTCATCGGAATAGACTCTCAACAGATTCACTGCACTGGTTGAACAAATAATGGAAATATATAAATAAATGTAGGCTAGATATTACAAAACAACTGTATGCAGTGTAAAAATGTTGTTTATGTTATCTGATTACCCAAAAGCGAATATTAACACAGTTTGGTTTAAACTAATGTAATGTTACCACTTTCACCGATAAGCGGAAGCAATGAGATCTGTTTTCCGGTTTGGTCATGTGACGTTCAACATTTTGTTGGTGATTTAAAAGGTATCTATATAATATTTTAATCATTAATATGGCATTATACAACTAGTATCTTTAAGGTTGTGGTGCAAGTGGTAATTCTGTACTGGTTTTGAATCTGGCCTGCTGAGGTGATTTCCAGATCCTTCCCTGACATCTCTCTCCCACTCGCTTCCTGTCTCTCTATACTGTCCTGCCCACATAAGAACAAAAAGAAAACAAATACGTAGCAATTATGAGTAATTAATTAGTTTAAAAAAATTAATCGATTCCCAGCCCTTAATAATATATTAGTCACATATAATTATTGATTGGGGTTTCCATATGGCCCTATACGATGGAGAGGTGCTGAGATTATACAAGTATTGACTTAATTTTTAAGCTTCAAGACAGACTCTCTCTGTCTCTCTCTGTCTCCTTATCTCTATTTTTCCAGCCTCCCCTTTCCTGTTTTATCTCTCAGTATGGTGTTTGTGAAAGCATAATTCTGTGGGTTATGGTGACATGCTGGGCACATTTTGCCCCTGGGGTATTCTGCAGAATGCTGGGGACAGGATAACAGCATTTTAACAACCTCCAGGTTGATCTTATAGGGGTTTCACAGCTCAGTAACGTAATACCTCTGTGAGAATTGGCGCGGGCTTTGAACATTCACTTCCATGTTGGGTTGTGTGATTGGTAATAGGAAAGTGAATCATATATCAACCTTTACATGCTTTCACATTTCATACAGTATGACAACTCCAACTCTCATCCCTTGGTGTTACAGCAGATAAAGCAATGTAGATTTTACAGGGGAACCCTCAGTGCAATCAAGGTATTCACTGAACACCCCAAAGAAAATATAGTATAGCCTAATATATGTTATATATGTGAAAACAAAATAATAAAACATCAGAGCTACTGAAAGTGAGGCATTTTAGTAAGCAGCAGACTGTTCTCTGACAAAAAAAAGCTACATTACATAAAGGCAAATGGGGTGAAAATGAACAAATCACGTTTTCTTGTGATACTA
Source organism: Typhlichthys subterraneus (assembly GCA_027564835.1). Classification (NCBI taxonomy): domain Eukaryota; kingdom Metazoa; phylum Chordata; class Actinopteri; order Percopsiformes; family Amblyopsidae; genus Typhlichthys; species Typhlichthys subterraneus. The sequence continues at coordinate 12,346 of JAODUH010090390.1, read as the reverse complement.
GGCAGTATACTCTGAACAGCAACCATGTTACTAGTGTCTGAAAAACGCTGAGCATTTAATACAACTATGTAATACCGTCCGCGTTCTATGTCCAAGTGAATAGGGGTATATTTGACACAAGAGTTTTCATTAGCTAATCACAGTTTATAAGGGATGAATGTGGGACTGTCTGTAAGAATTTCAACATCATTCGACCAATAGAGAATGCCCTACCATGTGACTACTGCAGCTTTACTGTATGGGCTTCTCGCAAAACAAGTGGAGCTAAGTAGCATCGAGTGAACTAGCTAAAGGCCTGCATGCTACTATCTTTACAGTAAGTGAGAACGAAAACATTTGGTCACTGAAATTTGATCTATTGTAATAGGGTCTACAGTACCATGGGACACAAAGAGGAAAAAGTGAGACAAAGAGAAGAATTTAGAACCGATAGATATTCACATTATTTCAGGGGAGGTAACGTTAAGCCCAAATTATACCGGAGCCAGCAAGTATCGGTACCTTGCGGTGACTATTCATCTTTTTGTCAGCGTTGCATTTTGGGGGAGGAACTTGAGCGTCAAGAGGTACTGTATTTTTGACCATCATGATGACTTTGATGCTGACACAATACACACGTTACGGTAGCCTCTTCTCAACCATACTGTCCACATGGATGATAAAGTACCTCTTCACCTATTCTCATCAGTTACGTTCCCATGGCAACACTAAACAAATTGTTTGAGATGTGGCAGTCACGGATATGAAAAATATGCCTGAAACGGATTTCAGAGCTTTGAACTACACTTGAACTGGCCACGCTTTCTTGCCATCTTTGAGGATAAGGCTGATTACAGGAGAGAGGCCACGCACCAGGAATTGGAGAGAACGGACACATAAATGGGCATATCCATAGCTGCACTGCCGATCAGTCTTATTCAGGTGAGGTAGAGGTTAAGGACCGCAAGCAATGTTTTTGTTGTTAATATTAATGCTTGTTTGGTGAGATGGTTGCATTTAGAGGCAACATGCATGGTTGGTTTGGGTGTTTGTGGAAACCTAGTGCACAGTAAGCCCGAAGATCGAGCGTTTTGATTAAGACTAAAACTATTTGTGTTAGGAGCAGCCTACAAGTCAGGAAAATGTATAGACCGGGTTGTACATTATTCTGCATTTTGCGTGCATGTGTATATGTGAGTCTATGCCTATAGGCAATCGTTAAGCTTTTACGCACCGGTTCTTCTGATCATTGTAGGCCCCGATCACACACAGACGCGTCAAGGTGCAGCCGCTTCAAAAGAGATTTGATAAACCCCCGATCACACAGAGATGCCTGTGCCAAAGAGAATGTCTGCCTGGCTGCCAGGACAAGTTTTGAGTTGTTGTGGTGACAATGAAGGCTCAGTGTCGAGGGTCATGGTTCGCAACTGGTAGATTTGTTGTATCACTATACAACATGTCACTACATAAAAGTCACCATTACGATGGAAACACTGAGCATAATTCTGTTCAAAACTCACATTTATATCAGGTACCAAAAGGGAACAGAAATATTTATCTCACCAACAGTAGCTACTTCAAATAGAGGTTCTGGCCCCTATTTTTACACTCAGGACTGAGTCAGCTGACAGAACACATCACTACTGCAAAGTATGGGGCTGGTCTTGGGTCAGTGTTAATGCGATGCAAGCCCTCTTTAGCTGTTCATTTGTTTGCCATGTTTGTTTTTGTTTATACAGGATCTTTGTGATGACACACAAGGCTAACCTTGAGGCGAAGTGCACCGCTATCAGCGAAAACCAGCGTAGACACTGTCAACTTTAGTTTACAAAGTAATTAGTCAAGTGGCCTCTGATCCTAAAGTGTCACAAAACTGCAATAGTTGGAATTTAATTGGCTAATCTGACAGCAAGGATAGACCGTAGATTTCTCAGGTGAATATTCTGGGGCCCTGTGTTTATTAGATACTGATTAGACACAAAGAAAGAAAGAGCCACTTAGCTGAAGCATTTGCGAGAAACTAATGTAGCACTGCCAGTCTTTTTGTTTCACCCGGTTTTGATGCTTATATACAGACAGACGGGACAGACGACAGACAGACGAGAAGACACAGCGGCGGATGGAATCATTTCCAAAAGTGCAGTTGTCCGTCTCAGCAAGTCGACAGCAGCTCTAAAAAAGAGTTCCTTCTCAAGACCACCTCCCCTGAATAGAGTGCTCACCATGGAGGTTTTATCTGACTAATTTAGCCAGTCCTCTCAGTCATGTTGGAGCTCCGTTGAACAGATGCGTTTATGGTGCTCTGTAAAGCCATAGCCCTACCCAGAGATTAGATACAACGTCAAAAAAAAAAAAGATTTTGTGGTTTCCGGCCACAACTTTTGCACCACTGTGCGTCAGTTATTAGCAGAAGGTCTGCGCATGGAATAATACCTGATGGCTCAGCAAGAAACATCTTGCCCTCTGGAGGGTCATTCTGACCCATTGCGTGCAGTACACAGCAGCCAATAGCTTGTGTCTGTCTGAGATTTAAATTGAGAGAGACATTGTTGCATCATCATCAGTAAAGCAAAAGTATGAGTTGGAACCTATGGCAATGTGTTGTGGTAGCTACTCACCAAAAATAAGGCATTACACTTTACTCATTACATTACTTAAAGGTAATGCATGATTGTGCTTATTCACTCCCAGTAGATAGGGATATGTTACAATACTCATTGCATTACATCTGCAACATTGCCTGAGATGCATTATCAAGTAATTGCCAGTTAACAATATAATGTTATAGAATAAACCTTACATATACCCATATACAGTATGTAGAAGTAAGTACACCAGAACATGCTTTATGCTCTGATGGATGGCAAAGTTGGCAAAAACCAGCAAAAAGAACACTTTTTGGCTAGAACAAGACTCAATTTCAGATAACAACATAATTTTTTTATGTAATGTGTGTAATAAATGTGTGTAAACATTTATAAACAAGGTAACCTCTCTTTCTCTTTGTCTTGCATTTCTCATGTCAAATACAGAGACACATGTCCACATGTGTGCAGCAAACATGCTGCCAGTGTGCAGTTGTGCATTCACAACAACTACTCTGTGAATTAAGAACAATATCCTATTGAACAAGTCTGTTTTCATGTGAGTGAGTGGAAGACAGAAAGTTACTGAGAAACAGAGGAGAGAGGGACAGAGAGAGAGAGAATATTACAGTTGTGTTTACAGCCTGAGTCCCAGAGGAGAAGATTTGAGCACAATAGCAGACACTGAATCAACTCAAAGAAAATGAAAGAAGTACTTGAAGGCTAATGGGGCGTTATGGTTCACAACAGCAGGCTACCTTAAACAGCCTTTGAGCCTGTGCAGACAGCAGCTTATCTGTCCCCACAAATCTATGGTTTCCCTGCCCCCAAAACATATTGATTTTGGGATTGAAACCCCCAGCTCGGTACACATGCGTACACGAACGCTCCCGCTTTAGACGCAAGGATCCCAAAACTAATTTGGCTTGTAAGTGAATATGTCATTATTGTCATTATTGCACAAATAATAAGAAATGATGCCCCACATACACCACATGAGAATGGTGTCTGCATGGTTTATAAAATATACATTATGAGATATATTATGAGATGCAAGTGTACATGGAATGCATAAATAGTATTCTCCCCGTTGACTACCATACATATTTTTTTCCAAACGAAGGTCCCATAACGTGGAAGTGACTTCGGCTCGCTATAGGGTGCTCCCCCAGAAGCTCCGCCCCACACATTGAAACACATTGCAAAGGCTAGGGTATTGTTGTTGTGAGCGGTGATCGCCACCTTATTTGTGTTCCAATTTACAGAGACAGTGCTGTACTGGATTTTTTGTTTTTTTGAGCAAGATAGCGGACTGCAAGGAGATATTTGGTGAATTCAACAAAAAGTGTATTATCGTACAATCGCTAACTATACTTTTATTTCCTTCCCAGAATTCAACAGCATCTTAAGCATATACAATTTCACAAGCTAAAATACATTTGTAAACCCTCCAAAAACACTCAATACAAGACCGGGCAACAAACAATTATGGAACATTTTCATCGCAAAGGTGAACAAAAGCTTGCATGCATACAGTACTGTAATGGAGCAATTTCAAAAGCACAATGTCATCCTACATGAGCAAGTGAAAAAGAATCAATGCAACAGTGGGAAAAGGAATATAAATCCTATATAGCTCATTAGGCCTAGCTGCCAATGTCTGTACATGGTTCCTTCAGCAACAACACAAGGCCTGTTTGTCATTACCTGGAGTTGGTGAGTCAAAGCTGTGATTGGGTACTGTGTGAGAACCAGCCATTACTGCTGTTAGTTCAGACTTTACATCAATATTCTATGCATACCCACATTGGAAGCTGATAAGGGATGTTTGTACTCTGACATTCATGTGGATCAGAAGCACGTTAGTGTAAGTAATGTATAAATCACACAAACAAGTATAAAAGGTATACAATCCATTCTGTTTAATTCATATACACAACAAAGTAAATGAACCATTATGTGAAAATAAATACTGAGATATCTGCTTACAAATAAATACATAATCCTTTGAATTAGTACAGCAAAGACGACAATGTTTAAGAAAGAGCTTCCATATGTTACAAATATGCAAAGAACAAAAGTATGATTATCCACTAGATTCAACAATACAATAAGTCTTACATGCTGCCAAGTCACAGCTGGGATAATTTCTCTCTTATTACAGTTTAGTTCAACTACACTCATTTTCTACTATATAGCCCCTGGACTAAACAAATAGTAGGCAAACCAAGTCAGATTGGCTTTACAGTCTAATACACCTATGGGCTTGTAATCTTAAGCAGTTATTGATAAATTAAATCCATTTAAGCTTTATACTACACATTTCAATAGAACAAGACCAAGGACTAACTTTGTGGTTATAAAGAAAAGAGCAGATGTTAAAATGTAGGCAATGCCATCACCTTTGTCTCAAAGGTACTGAAGATGAAAGGACTCTGTTCTTTTAAAAGGGGAGGGCCTAATGGCATATAACATCTGGATTGTATAGTCTCCAAGGCAACACACACACACATCCATTGGTTGTATAAGAGCAACACAGGGTAATCTCCATTAGAATTAAATCACACATAATTCACATTGTGTTCCATCACCAGTTTGAGATGAAAGTCGACTGAACAGATCTTCAATCAAGTCCCAGATGGCACAGCTACAAAAGGACGAGGAACATTAGGAAATAACATTAACAATAAATGCAATAACATAGCATAATGGCTGTGCAGATCTTTATTAGCCATACTGTTGTGCTAGTGTTTAAAATGGTGTGCACGCAATGATCTGGGGTCACGTTACGTATACGTTGGTAGCATTTTAGTTCATTGCAAATGTGGGTATAATGACAGTGTGCTGTAAAAAGTGTACATTAGGGGGACTTTGAGGTGGTACACGCTCAGAAGCACACAAGCATAATGTTGAACCGGAATGAAATGTTGATGTGCTAAAGCCATCAAGGGTACAGATTGTCTCACTGTTCCTTTCTGCAATACATTACAATGTTATGATTCAAGATTGCTGTGGGATTGTTAGTATACTAAATATTACAATGTTTGAAATAGCTTGTTTGAAATGTCATGAATTATGTGTGAAGTCAGGGCAGCCCTACAAGGTCTGTTTTTCTGGCTATGGGTCAACGAACAGAAGTGAAAGTTCACTGGACGTGAAATAACATTTGGTCAGAAGTCTCCCATCTTAATTAAACTACAACCCCAATGTCTTAACACAGGAAAAAAGACAATTTCTCAAAAAATGTAATTATCCTCCAGAATACTGCTTGCTGTTAGTAACAAGCTCCAGTTATCTAGCGTTCAGTAATATTCCACAGTGCGGAGAACTGCCCTGCAGAACTGCAATCAGTCTTTTGGAGTATAGGTGTCATTTTTATATGGTTGATCTGATTTCAATCTCTCGTTGCAAGCCAAATCTTCGGAACCCCCTGAAAGCAAGAAGCCAATACACCATGGGTGACACAAATTCAAATGGAAGCCCTTTTCCTCCCAGAAAGGACTCTGAATTCCATCTTTCTCTCTCTCTCTCTCTCTCTCTCTCTCTCTCTCCCTGGTACTCCTGCATAGAGAGGTTTGTCATTCAGTGGGCTGTGCCTCTTGGCTTCAGCTATCTCCAGCAGTTAATGATCATTCCTGAATATTATGTGTGTGTCTCACCATATTTGGTGGGGCAGAGAGAATCTCATCTCCCCGGAGAACTTAACAGAGTAGAACGCCACCAAGCCACAACCTTTCCCCCCCACCACTCCCTGCTTTGCCATCTTAGAACTAATGGTCCTTCTCACTGCTGTAGTGAGCCGACCACTATGGAGCACTAAAAGAGCGTGCTGTTATGGAGCATTTGTTCGGCATCAAATGCTCTTGCTACAAAACATTACTTTATTAGGCCCATGTCTTAATATAATTAATATTGGGTCGCACAGAGGAGGACGCAAAAATACTTTCTAGGTCAAAAGAGTGAAGGGGACACTTTGGGACAGCTGGTTAACAGTGCAATAAGAGCAAGGTTGTCCCGCTGTCATGACAGTGAGCAAGGCACTGTTGTGTGGAGATATTTATGACCGGCTATTAGAGATAAAAAAAAAGAAGAAGAAGAAGAAGAAATCGTTCCCGACAAATGTCATGTCTTGATTGGTCCCTAGACAGTGAGGGAATCACCTTGTGATCGATGTTTACACGGTGCAGGCAGTCCTGGCACAAGAATAATGCCAGTAATTACAAGTGAGAATGCTGTGCTCCATTTTAATAGGCCATGCATTCACCTGCCCTACCCCCAAGACGTTAATGGCACTGCCTACACGTACATCATACCTTTACATTTCAGAGCCTCTCTGCTATGTGGTATAGCTCCCTCTTCTGAGCAGCTAGTTGGTGAATAAGCCCTGCATTAACCCCCAGTACGTTAGAAGAGGTACAGGTGTTTGCTTTGTTTGTCTTTGTGGTGGTTAAGACGAGGCCGTGGCTAATGACCATAAAGAAACATAATGAGAAATAAACAAGACATACTGTACCACCGTATGTCTTGCGGCACCTTGTATTCTTTTATCTCTACGCTCGCAACAGAGACAAGTTGGCCATTGTTCTCGTATGCCGTGGGGACGCTGTAATACAGTACATCTCAGTGGTTTGTCTGTGTGCCGGCACAGAGCTCCCCAGACTGTAGCAACGGGGGAAGACACAGTTCTGCCTGCTGTCTGCCACAGTCACGCAGAGGTTAGTATGTGAAAATAGCCAAAAGAGAAGTGTGGGTGTCAAAAGAGAGTTACAGAGTTCAACAGGGCGTGTGTGTGTGCAACATTTCCAGCTGGAGTTTGTTACCATGCGCGCACGGCAAAGACTGCATGTTCAGATGGCTAGACTGAAGGGAGACACACATGCACACTCACCCACACAGATATGGCACAGCACCGTGTAGACACACACACACACAGACAAACATGCACACACTCAGCAACACACACACACAGACAAATATGCACCCACTCAGCAACACACAAACACACACATACACAGAGACAAACAAGCACACACTGATTCAGAAACACACACAGACATGCACACACACACACACAGGCGCATATACAGACAGAAGTATGTATACAAACACACATACATGCACAGACAAACATGCACATACACTCACACGCTAACAAGCACATACATACACACACACAGAGACAAACAAGCACATACATACACACACACAGAGACAAACAAGCACGTGCACACACACACACAGGCGTGCAGATGACCTTGATGGACATAACACCTCTCTGAGCCTACAGCTCAGTGCAGGTGGACCAGGCTTTGTCACATTCAAATGTCAGAGCATCTCTCCGTGACACTCTCTCTCTCTCTCTCTCTCTCTCTCTCTCTCTTCCATCTCTCTCTCTCTCTCTCTCTCTCTCTCTCTCTCTCTCTCTCTCTCTCTCTGACATATGTCCCCCCTCCCACCTGCCAGCAGCTGATCTGGGCTATTCTACTCCTCCATTAATTGCCCCGGGTGGCTGCCACCTCCGTGCCTTCAATATGGGACTACAGGCTGGTCCCACAGGGCAGACAGGCCCCCACAGGGAGGAGAGAGAGAGAGAGAGAGAGAGAGAGAGCATACAAAAGTGAATAGAGAAATTGACAAGATTCATAAATGTCATCAGGAGATGCTCTGACAGATTAGCCTAGGTCTCGTCCGCAGTCTGAAAGTTTGGTGGGTTGGGGGGAGGGAGGGGGGGGGGGTAATTCTGCCTATGCATCATGGGAGACAACCGACCGTCGCTTCCCATCTGCTTTGTCGTCACTTTGATCAGACGGATGATTCCACCCTGCCATTCCTCCGCACAATGACAATAGATGGAACATAGCAGAGTGGTTGTCAAGGCAACATGGCAGACCTGTGTTTGCACACACACACACGCACGCACGCACGCACACACACAATGTCCAATAGTCATTCTGTGCAGCCTTTTTTTTTAACCAGTTCATATATCTTATGTGCCATCTGTAGTCTTTTAGCTATAAAGTGGATATAGCCTCACGCACACACGGCCATATAAACATTCACTATCAACCAACCACCGTTGGGAACATCTAAGAGCTGAAACTGTAAAACATCTGGTTAGATATGATGCATTATTCATTATTCAATTATTTGATTCATTATTTTAATCAATGTGTTCAGAATCAGAATCAGAGTGTTTTGTACGGTTGGTGTTTTTTAATTACTATACAACAGGAGACAAGTGCAAGATGAAGAGCATGCAACTCCTCTGAGAGAACATTGCAGTCGATAGAGAGCACCTCCAGTCTGCTGTTTGTCTTCTCCTTTGTTGACTGTAAACCTTTTCACCACTTCCATTGTGTTCACTGCATGAGCGTAAGAAGAAGGTGTTCCTCCCACAGCCAGTTACGGGGATAATTGTATATCATTTTACTGTGATACCATCAACTTCATCATTTCTTTTTTTAAATATACTGTAAGCACAGCTGCTCTGCTTCCAACAAGCATATGTCTTGACTCCACGGACAAGAGCAATCAACACACTAGGTGCTAGACATGTCCTTGCTCTCACACCAGCCAGCACCACCTCCTCAGTGAACACTGTTGTTGTACAGTACAACAACCAGTGGTAAACTTGCATACATTGTGCAGCCTGTATGTGTTTCTGTCTTTACACTAGCGGTGACTTGAGGCTGCTAGTCAGGAGCCCAGCGGCGTCAAAGAGGGTCCGCAACACGCATGTCCCCCAAACTGCTGAGAGCGTTTCCCATTTTGCACCATCTGGATCATCAAGCCAAATCCCCAAAACCTATTTTGCGGTGGGAGAAAAGTGTCAAAAACTGCGTCTCAACTGGCAACCTGACGCGCGTAAGATGCTGCGCGTTTGTCATGCTCCATTAATATCTCCCGTTCAGATGCATCCAGAGCACTTTCACTACAGTCCTACCAGGGCACAGAAAGGGTAAGAGAAATCCTTAACAGTCATTCTGCCATCATGCCTTGAAGCTAATGCGTTTACGGGTATAGCTTAGCAGAAGAAGAAGGGGTTGACTTGTGTGTCCTCGGCTGCAACATGTGCCACAGGCAGATTCTGGAGGGTACAATATGCAAGTGCTACCACTTCAGAAGCAGAAAACCTCTTGGCTGGGCCGTGGGAATGTTTTGAGCAGGGGGCGCTCTAGCACCGCGTTGTTGCCACACACGCTACAGTCTAGAACGCATCAGTATCTTGCACTGCTTCCTGTGAAATAGTAATGTATTAAGGCGTCAAGTGGTGTTTCCACCGGAGCGTGTACGCACAAAGCACAACATTTGCACACGGCCATCAGCGACAGACAGGCCTGGTCATTTCACAGTGCAGTGAACGCCTGCATGCTTTCAATACGCCTCATCCACATTGATCAGCCCTTTTTCCCCCCACATCATATTCTATTCTATTCAATGTGATATGCTGAGATTGCATTACTCTACACTGTGGAAGACTACGATGAGGGGAATGTTACATACACAATATGTCTTAAAGCATGTGGACACGTGTGTAAACGTAGTAATGTTTTCCACTACATGTTGTTTTATCTGTGAACATTTAATGGCTTGTGCTTTATGTTAGCAAATGGTGTGTCTGAAACACCTAAACTCAATGAGGAGGGTGTCCGTATACTTTTGTATATTGTTTATGTCCCCACTATGCGAAACATAACACAAAGAAGCACAACAAACAGCAAAAGAGATTAATCGCTGCTCTTCCCTGACAGGACATGGAGCGCCACAGTCTTACCTCCACACAGACCTAGCAGACATTTTTCTATGCAGCTCTCACTTTTTCGATACAGACATCCTGCTGAATTATTTTATTTTAGGCAATGCATTATAGTGCCTCAAAGGAAATATTTCCATAGTTACATGTCAGGACAAATAATACTGTATTTACTGTAATGTCCCAATCATGACCTAATGCATTCCTAATCACATTTTCTAACTGTATAGTGTATATGAAGAAAATAACATATGTTTGTCTCGCGCTCTACACATGATCATGCCACTGGTATAGCCTTGCCCTCATCCAAGACTTAGGATGGAAGTTCTTTTGGACTATAACTGTCTCATCTTTTTCAAATGTGCAGTAACACAGACCACATCGGCTTATGTCTATGCATAGGAAGGAAAAGCCATTTGCTCTGAGCCTTGTTCGGAGACAGCAGCATTGTAAGGGCATTCACAAGCTTATTTGCATATTTAAATTATATTATTATCTGTCCCCCTTGATACACCCGAGCGAATGTGACTTCCACAGTCCCAAAGCTCCAAAAGTTACTTTTAGTGATTGACACAGAGTGAATGGTAATATGCCATGAACACAAGAAAAGGATCTAAAATATCCCAGAGCCACAGAAAACAATCTTTATAATCCACAATTTCAGTCCTCAGAATTGAAACAGTCGCTATAAGTATTGCGTCACGATGCTAGTGGCGATGCTGTTTGTTCATTCCTGAGGTGTGCTGTACTCCGCAATAATGGCAAAACCCCCAAAGGCATAACGTGCCTGGCAGAGACACTACATTAACGTTGATAACCTTTCATTAGGCCATCCCTTCGATTCAGCAGGCTAGAAGCAAGGGTCCCTTCTCTTTGTAACCATTGACCGTCGCACAGGTTTCATTTTAGTTGGCAAACGTTTTCCTAACACTGCAGGGCTGTACATTTCAGATATTGATTCGTTTTACTACAGATGTAAGTAATGCTGTAATGTGTATTTAGACCAAAATGTGGAAAAAGCTTTATTTGGACCCAAAGATACACAATTAATCTTTTTGTACTTTCTACTCTTTCTGTTTAAAACCCTCCGAGTCCCAAGCATTGATGTTAATAATAAAGAATTAATATTAATACCAAGCCCCTTAGACACAGGTGGTTGTGTTAGACCACCTGACAGCAAAATTACCTGAGAATATATCAAAGTACCAGGGGCCAATGTATAGTCCCAGTGGTAGTATGAGCACTCGAGGCTGTGACCCCTAAACTGGGAGAGAGGCTCCAGCAGGTTCCAGGTACAACATCTGTGGTCTCTCTCTAAGATACTGTGCAGAACACTCAAACTCCCAGGTTTCTAGTAGAGGACTAGAGTTTGAGACATACACACCATTCCACCAAATGATGGAGGGGGATGAGAAGTCATTTTTCAATATATACAGTGAAGCGAGTGGGAGAGATATCAGGGAAGGATCTGGATCTTTGGCACAAGCAGAGGCACTTGTGCCAAAGCTTGAAAATAGTTATTTACTGGCTGCTATATTCATGTTTAAATTAGCATATAGACACCTTTTAAATCACCAAAAATTTGGACCACTAAAGAGGTGAACACTTATATCTTTAAAGATATTAGGAAGAGATACACAATGCAAGCAGGTGTTACACATATACGTAACTATATGGTGCTACGTCATATTTTGCAGGTAATGTATATTGAGAGAGATCGAGGGTAGCTGTGACGTCATCACAAAGAGGGAGGTGGGGCGGAAAAGTCTACACATGAAGCGGCAATATTTTACATGTGGATGGTAGAAGCCGCCAAGCAGAGCTAAGGACAGGAGAGTTAGTTCAATCGATGTTTGTGGGATACGTTTTTATGTGACTGGCAACTTGATAAACTTTTACTTTCTATAGTCAAGCCAACGTTTTGGTGATAACTGTATTGCAACAACTGGAGGTCCTCTTTACCACATGTCAATTGTGTTAATTATTTGTTTAATATATATATATATATATATATATATATATATATATT